>CM008339.1:26185191-26197637 GCA_002525835.2 Ipomoea batatas
GTTAGAGCCTATCGTTATGAGGACGCTTAGACTTAGTTTATGTTCTTTAGACTTTGGTTTTTGGGCCTGTGTGCCGTTTGAGATTCTATATACTCTTGACTAGTGTTTGGATATTGTTGATCATGACTTGAGGATTTTATCGTTTATGCATGACAGTTTAGTTCAGTTCTTCTGGTTAGCCTGTGCATCTAGGCTATGTTTCCTACCTAGATGTGGCATGACGCCCTTAAGTTTTAAATTCGCTTCCGCTATGTATGTTGTTGGTTGAGATAGGCAGTTGTTGTGTTGAGATTTATCTATCTCAGCTTGTGAAAAGGTTGGGGTGTCACACAACATATCATTGATTTCTTGTGCATAGCTTATTTTCTTGATCTTTAGAATTGTATGGTTGCTCTTGAATAGGCCTGGTCTTTCGTTTTGCTCAACTTGGTTTTGTCTTGCTTGAGGGCAAGCAAGGTCTAAGTGTAGGGAGATTTGATAAGCCATGAATTAACCTATAAATATGCTTTAATTGTACTAACTTTTAAGTGAATTTTATGTGTTTGTGCAAGAACGAAGTATATTTCAGGTTTTTATGGCACAATGATTGAAAGCCGGGATCTAGGCATGATGAAGCGTAAAATGAAGACATTTCGGGATGAATTCAAGACAAAAATTGGTCAAGAATGAAGGGTCAAAACCATAGCAAGTTCAACGGAGAATTGGAGCAAAGGAAAAGTAAGATAACACCACCGGGAGGGTGTCACGTTGGAGGTCACGGTGTGACCTATAGCGTGACACCATGGTTATCTTTCAGATGTTGTGTGTCACGCTGCAGGTCACGCCGTGACCCGCAGCGTGACCAGCACCATCTGAAAGTGGCCTGCGTGGTCACGATGTAGGTCACGCCATGACCTCCATCGTGACCTGCAGGCCACTTTGCGGATTCAAGGCGTCACGCTGCAGGTCACGCCGTGACATGTAGCGTGACGACCTGGAACCCGCAAAGCTTAAGTCTGGTCACGATGAAGGTCACGCCGTGACCTCCATCGTGACCAGGCATCCTGGAGGTAGTTTTTTTGGCGCAAATGTCATAGTATAAATAGGATTAGGCTTTATTTTAAATTCACTTTTCAATTTTTCTAAGTCTTCTTTTAGGTTTTCTCTTTACAAACACTTTAGAACTTAAATCCATTACAATTCCATTAGTTTTGAAGAAGATTTAGAGAAGAATTCTCAATTGTAATCACACATTAAACTTCAATTTCATATTTGCTTTTTACAAATTCATTCAAGTAAGAATTCTAATTTCTTCTCCTTTTAATTCTCCAATATCTTTTGTATTTAAATTCATTGTTGATTATTCTAATTGTTTTAGTTTTCAATTCCACTATGGATAGTTAAATCCTTTAGGGATTTAGATTGAATTGCTATGCATGAATGCTTACATGAACTAAATTGTTTAATCTAGGTTTTGAATTGCTTTTAATATGAATGTGATTGTGATTTTAGGGGATTATTTGATTCTTGTTTGATAGTGGCCAAATTATGCAAGAAATGTAGGGAATTGGTGTTTCGATCACCTATGAGAATAGGGATCCACCATGGCCACCCCTTTCACAATTCTAACTTGCCCTTGAGAAAGGGAAGTTGGAAGGGATTATGCACACAATGTGTTTGATTAAATGTCTCACCTAGTCTTATTGCTATGAGAATGGGATTAGAACTTTGGTGATAGCCAATGTCCACGAGAGTGGCATTGGCATTGACTTAATTCCCTCACTTCATTGTTTAACATTGTTAAGCCTAGAACCTTAGAACATTATAGAAGCATTTGTGCATTGTTATTTGATTTAAATCCTCCTCTTTATCATTGTTTATTTCTCAATTCAATTACTTGTTTTTATCATTATCTAATGCAATCAAATACATCATTTTGGTTAGCTTTCAAACACTTAATGAACTCGTGTTTAACCCCTTGCTACTCGCATCCCTCCTAGCCATTCCTAGAGGACGACACTCACAAATCAAACCACTAAAATTACAACTTTCAGTATGGTAGTGTGGAGTCATGGAACAGACAAATTTGTACATATTATTCCTCGAATATAGGCGGCTGTGTTGTGGATTCAAGAGGAATTGTGAGATTTTAAGTGTGAGGATAAATGGGGATTTGTAAAATTATAACCCATAACAGAAAGATTCAACTTGTTCAGACAACATGTATTGTTAGTATGCCAATTCTTATTGCAGCTCTATGTAACCCCTTAGAGCCGAAACCAGAATTGGCCAACTGAGAATACATAATGTCTGAACAAGTTGAATCTTTCTGTTATGGGTTATAATTGTACAAATCTCTGTTTATCCTCATACTTAAAATCTTACCATTCCTCTTAAATACACAACACGATGACTTGGTCAAGGAGAAATAAATTCAAATTTGTTCATTCCGTGCATGACTCCACACTACCATACTCTACCATTTTCCATATAGAAAATTTCATAACTTCATCCAAAACAATAGCCAATGATCCCATGTATGTTACAACATGCATTTTATGAGGATATGAAGCCAACGTGTAAGGTAATTCCATCTCATAGAAGCTCTCCTCATACACATCAAATAATAAAATAATCTTATTTCTTGTAATACTGTTGTAATTAGCCTTCAATCTTTTCAATCCAATGCACTAACCCATTTAGATATACTTGGTAATCGGTTAAGAAATTAAAGTGTACAAGTGCCCTGCCACTTATGTTATCCCATGTGGGTGTGCTTACCTCTAAAATCTCAACCACATGGTTAGCATTCTTCATGCATATAATACTAACAACTTTATAGTCTTCTCAACTGAATCATAACAAGACCCAAACCAATTGCTATTGTAGTCGCAAAATAGCAAGTAATGTTTGGATGTGGTAAATGCATAGATTTTCCCTGAGTGGATTCCAAATAATTACTTTATCATAATAACTAGGAAGATTATGAGGAAGGCATATTAACCCACTATAAGTACCAAAAAATTGAAATATTTTGTTTTTTGGCCGGAAAGAGTAGTTTAATTCAACAAGTATATCCATAGGTCAATTTTTTTATTTCATAAAATGTGAATTTTGCTTTCCTAGGGTTAAAACATCTATGCACAAGATGACAAGAATTGAGAGACTCACTTTCAAATTTGAAGTTGAGGTGTTTGAAGATGAATTCTTAGACTTTCGATCATATCTTTTCATGACGGGCAAACGTATGTACAACTAAGGATTGACTTGATTGGAATTTTGACAAGGATTTCTATGTCTAAGTGGTTGGGAAAATAGTCAAGCTAGCATATTTAACTTAATCCTTGTTGCATAAAAAAAGTCAACAAAAAACCTTAATCAATACTATATTATTTTTTCTTCTAAAAGAAAAATAAGGGAAAATTGTAATTTATGCCCCTCCATAATATGCCAATTATCAATGTCACCCCTGAATTATTAGTGGTGTAAATGCTGACAATCAATTTTCAAAACGATACATATATTGTCCATCCCAAGTGTAAATGTTGCCTCTCAATTTAAAAAACAGTGCATATATATTGCTCCTCCTGTACGGTACGAGAGGTGCAATATATGTATCATTTTAAAAATTGAGGGGCAACATTTACACTATTAATAATTCAGGGGGAATATTGATAATTGACATATTATGGAGGAGCATAAATTATAATTTCCCCGAAAAATAATTACACAATATAATTACCATTAATGGTTTATTACATAAAATTTTTATGTATGCAAACATGTGAACGTGTGAAAAGTGATTTTATGAGTTGTTGTCATTGAAGAAAACTTTTTAGGTATAGAATATGTTGGATGTATATCACTAGATATGCAAGTTCTTTAAAATTTTAAAATCTTACTTGTGTGAATCCAAGATTGTGTGACTTTGCTCTTTACACGGCATGGGAATGTTATAGCAATACAAAGGTGGGTTTAATTTCCTGCTGGTCTCTTCCTTCCCAGGGAAAATTGAAGCCAAACACGAATTGGGCTAGAAACATGAGCTCGGGATTAACTGGTGCAAGGGGTTAGCCTTATTCGGGATCATGAGGGGCGATGGATTTGTAAGTTTACTGTAAAGATTTGGTCTTCCACTAACTTTACATTAGAACTTTGGGGGGTTATGGAGGGTCTCAGATTGACAAAGTGCATGGGGATTAAGGAGGTAGATGCGGAAGTTGATTCAGAAGCCTAGTTAATTAAGGCCCTCACCGGGTCGGAGGAGGCCAGACAAGAGATGGGCTGCTCCTCATGGACTGCAAACAACTGCTCAGAACATGGCAAATCGGAACATTTCACATACGTTGAGAAAAGAGAACCAGTATTTTGGTTACCTAGCTAACTTGGACCAAACTAAAGATTGGAGTGCCACAATTTTGGAGCAACAGGGAAATGAGAGTTGAGAAATCTTCTAGCAATAAGAGACTTGGCAGGTGTATGTTGCAACAAGAAGAGTTAGATATATATAGATCCAGGGACATGTGCGTCCCTCCACATCATCTATGAAAAATGATATGATTTTGCATTCGAATGATGTGTTGAGATTAGATTATGGTAAAAGAAAATAGATAGCCATTTTAATTTTCAAATGTGATTATTTTAAATTGATGTCAAATTACTGTATTCTTGTTACATAAATTTATATATAGAAAAAAATTAAACTTTCTTCTTCAACGTTAATAAATTTAGGGGGTTCTAATTTCTTTTCATTTAATGGTATAAACTAAGAGAATTTTTATTAAATGTAAGGTAATAAATATCAAATTATATCGTGACCAGGTTCCAATTAGGGTAATTTTTTTTTTACCAATATTAACATTTGTAGTAACTTCATAATTAGTTAACTATAAATATATCATGTGAAATTATTCTAATATTTTTTAGGTTTATAATATGTGAAATGTGTAAATAAAATACTAGACGTCATTTTGGATTAGGGTCCACTAGCCTTGTATGTTGGACCTTGTCCACAATATAACAATTGACAACATATACACCTCCCTGGGGTTTAAAGCTGTATAATAGTTCTTGTATGTACTAATATTCTAATTTTAAATTTTTCTTTTTGTTTTTAAACTTCATATTATAACTTATTTCATTTTTATGGTAGAAAACTTAGGGTCTGTTTACTAACAGAAAACTGTTTTCTGTTTTCTGTTTTTCAATTTTTCAGTTTTCATTCTCAGTTTTCCATTCTCTGTTTTCTGTTTAGAAAACTTGTTTACTAACACTTATTTTTTCAAATTTATTTTTTCAAATTAACGTTATAAAATTAACAATAAGTTTAATTTCGAGTTATTTTTAGACCTTATATTTAAAATATATTTGATTTAAATAGAATAAATATATATTTTACTTTGAAGTCCAATATATGTAAAAAAAAAAAAAATTACATTTGATATCCGGACCAAATTTATATATGTATATAACATAAATAAAAATATATTTGAACCAATAACCTATTAAGTTCAAAAAAAAATTAATTTAGATAATATTAATATTTTTTGAGCTAATATTTAAAATATGTTTGGATATATTCATTTGAATGACATGACATGTATGTAATATATAATTTTTTTTTTGAATTCTAATATAGTAATATATTTGTGAAATTTCGATATCTGATATCTGGACCAAAACCAATAATCAATTGAGTTCAATCAAAATATAAAGTGTGGTATAGGTTTCAATTTTTAATTTAGATAATGTGAATGATGTATAATTTTAAGCATAATCAAATAAGTTATGTTTAAATAAATAATGTAAATAGAAAAGATAGAAGATGATGATAAGTAAATGGAGATGATAATAAATGTAATCATAGTAATGAATAAATATGTAAGTAGATAAAGGTAAGAATGTGGTTATAATGACATATAGTCTAATAGATGATAGCTGATTCTGTTTTCCATTTAGAAAACAGTTTTTTATAGTGTTTCAGTTTTCTTGAAAACTGAAAAATTATTTCCTGTTTTCAAAATAGAAAACTGTGCTAGTAAACATGTTTTCTGTTTTCTGTTTTCCAGTTTTCAAAATTTCCAGAAAATTAGAGAAATTTTCCAGTTAGTAAATGCACCCTTAGTGTTTTAAGTAACATAATTAAAATTATTAATTGTATCAAAATTTCTAAATTTAGGATATTCAAATATGGAGTGAAACAGCGGCTCTCCCTAGGGTTTCTCTCTAGGGTTTTCTCTCTCTGGTTTGTCCAGTGTCTTAGTCATCTGGTTTGTTTCGTTCTTGATCCGATCTTTACGTTCACTTGTCCTTACTATGGATGTTCGAGAGTTACGGAAGCACCGCCGAATCTGCAATGGGCTCTAGTTGGCAGATTTTTGACGAATAAACCGATCAAGTTTACGGTCATGCAGAATGATATGGCGACTGTGTGGACGCCGGTAAGAGAGGTGCGCATAACTGAAGTGCAGCCAAATCTGTTGTGTACCAGTTTTTCCATGCGAAAGATATGCAGCGTGTCATTGATGGGGGACCCTGGGCGTTCGAGAATCACACACTTGTTTGCAAACAGATCAAACAGGGCGATCAACCTAATCTAGTCCAACTTAATGAGGTGTTGATATGGGTGCAGGTCTACGATCTGCCGTTTGGATATGACTCTGAGAAGGTATTGGAGCAGATTGGCAATTTTATGGGGAGGTTTATTGCGGTTGATTCGAACAACTTTGGAGGTTCATGAATAGTAGTTACATTAGGATCCGGGTTGCTCTGAAAGTTGAAGTTCCATTGAGGCGTAAGATGAAACTGAAGCTTAGGGAGGGCACTAGTGTTTGGATTATGTTCAAATATGTTCTGGTGGGTTGGAAAACATGGTGGGTAAGGACGTGGTTACGACAGACGATGTTCATGAGGAAGACAATGAGGTGGTGGTGGATCTCAAACGTCGCCGGAGCGGTGTTGAGCATGATGGGTTGGGAGAGACTAGTCTGACACCTATGGCTCTTGACGGGCCAAAAAACTTGTGTGTGGTGGGTTCTGGATCCTAGACCTGCCCATCCCAATGAGTACTATTAGCTGGAACTGTCGTGGTTTGGGTAGTCCACGGACAGTTCGGGAAGTTGTGGATATTGTATCCAAAAAACGACCAATTTTTGTGTTCTTAATGGAGACTAAAGTTACGAGAGATCATGCAGAAAGGTTAAGAGTGCGACTTTGTTTTGAAGGATTATTTTATGTGAACAGAGTGGGGCTAAGTGGAGGTTTGGCATTATTGTGGAGGAATAAGGATATGGCGCAGCTTCTTAGTTTCTCACGTAACCATGTTGATATTATTGTTCAACTTCCAGGTGAACAATAGTGGCTGCTAACCTGTCTTTATGGTTTTCCGAAGAGGCAGAACCGTCAACTAGCGTGGGATCACTTATGGCTCCTTAAATCTCAGTCACAATTACCGTGGGTGGTCATTGGTGATTTCAATGATATTTCAACTCAAAGAGAGAAACGTGGGGGTTGCCCTCCACCAGAGGCTCTCATTAGAGGCTTCAATGATGCATTGGCAGATTGTGAACTCCATGATCTTGGTATGGTGGGGCGTCGATTCACCTGGGAAAGAGGCCGTGGGAAAGAGAACTGGGTTGAAGAAAGGCTTGATAGGGCGGTTGCGACACTTCAATGGTGTTCACGATTTGGTCAAGCAACGATCTATAATCTGGACACTTTCACATCCGATCATTCAGCTTTATTCTTGGACCTTGAGTCGGCATGCATGCAAACAGGCCCACGCCAGTTTAGGTTTGAAAACTCGTGGCTTGTGGAAGATGAGTGCAAGACAGTCATCTCGCGGGCTTGGGTTGATTCAGCAGGTATGGATTTCCATTCTAGGTTGGGATTATGTGCAAATAGACTGCGTAGTTGGGGTGGTGAACGCCATCACAATGTGGGCAAGAAAATTCAGCACTGTAACGTAAGATCTCTGAATTAAGAGAAAGACATGCGCCAGTTAGTAATGATGAGATTAAGGTGGTTGATGCTGAATTGCAACACTGGTTTGAGGTTGATGAAAGGTACTGGAAACAGCGATCGAAGCAACACTAGCTTAAGTGGGGTGACTCGAACACTAAGTTTTTTCACCATACAGCTTCATCTTGTAGGAAGGTTAATAATATTAACAGAATTAAGAATTCTGATGGGGAATGGGTTAATAATAAAGGGGAGATGGTCCCAGGGGTAATGGATTATTTTCAGCAAATTTTTACCTCCAGTGGGTGCGATGGCTCCCCAGTGTTTGATTTAATCCGACGGCAGGTTACAGATGAGCAGAATCTAGAGCTGGTAAAACCTTTTGAGCCGGAAGAAGTACGAACGGCGTTAGATGCAAGGTTTGGATTTATATGAACAGGCTTCAGGCCAAATAATTAATTACACGAAGTCATGTGCCACCTTCAGTTCTAATACGAATCAATTGGATGCTGACAATATATGCTCTATTTTTGCTGTCCAGAGAAGAGATGATCTGGGTAAGTACTTGGGTTCGCCAACATGGGTTGGAAGAAATAAGAAAGCTGTGTTCGACTACTTGTGTCAGCGTATTCGTCAACGGGTTAATGGGTGGCAGAAAAAACTTCTTTCCCGTGCAGGAAAGGAGGTACTCCTCAAAAGCATAGCACAAGCACTTCCAACTTTCACGATGAGCGTGTTCCTAATCCCTAAGACTATGTGTGAGCATTTAGAGCGTGAGATGAACAGATTTTGGTGGTGTGGGTGAGGAAGGAATAACGGAGATTCCAGTGCTGAGAGACTAAACGAGGGCTCTGGGTCACGGGTTACCTCCCGGCCGTGACCCAAGCCGTGATGGCGATCCCGAATTCCAGTGTCTAACGAGCAGTTTGAGGACTCTAAGTCACGGGCCGCATCCCGACCGTGACCCAAGCCGTGATAGCGATCTTTACGAAAGTAAAAAAAAAAAAAAAGAGTAAAAATAAAAAAAAAAATGTTCTGTTTTCTAGTTCGTTTTTTCTAGTTTGTGAGGCCTTGTTTGTCCATCAGGGACGATGTCCAGTTTAAGTGTGAGGGGTACTATTTCGGATGATTTTTGGATGCAGTTTGCTTGAAGGACTCAATTTGCAGCTAAAAAGGTAATGTGTTTTCCTTGTGTTGTGGCTGTGACCACTTTACTTCCTGCTGGTTTGTGGTTTGTTTTGGTGGTTCTTGTGCAGCCTGCTTGTCATGGATGATTCAAGGTTGAGCCTGTGAGAATTCAGTCTCTTGCCAATAGTTGGGTTAACCTCTAACATAAATGTTCCCCTGTGTGTTAAGCATTGCTAGTGAAGGCTTATGTGGGATTCCGGTGATATTTGTTCTGTCATAGCTTGTCTCAGTGCTCTCATAGTGAAGTCTAGAATTTGCATGCTTTGAAGTGATTTAGGCCATTGTTGTTAGCCCAAGCCTTTAAACCTACCCTGTGTTACATTTATTTTCCCTAGTTGTCCCCTTTGAGCCTTGTTTTTGTTTAATAAGTGCAAAAGCACTTAACCCCGTTCTTTATGTTGTTTTTCTTGTTTAACCTATCATTTAACCCTTAGCCTTTAGCCATATATTTTCCATTCACCCTTAGAGAGAATGTAGCATTTGTTCTTTAATTTAGAGGAGATTTCCCTTTTGAGCTTACTTTTGGATAGAGTTATTCCTGTTATCTTTGTTCTAGTGTGGGGGTGTCGTGAAGGAAGTTATTGGTTGATTGAATGAAAGAAAAGAAAATTTTGAAAAAGAGTTTGAAAGTGAAGAAAAAGTTTGTGGAAAGAAAAGAAAAAGAAGGATGAATAAAAGTACAAGTCAGGTTGCTTGAATAAATGTCCTCACCCCCACTAGTTTAGAATACTCTTGTGTTTCCAATTATTTTTCTCTCTTGACTCAGATTTTCCATATCTCCTCTAGGTTTATTTGTGAATAGGTGTGAAATTCTCTCTCTTTTGTTTATTTTCCCATACCCCTTCTTTGTTTAGCCACTCGCCCTTAGCCCCATTACAAGCCAAATAAAGTCCTATTTGATCTTAGCATGCAGTTTTAGAGTGATCTATGTGAGTATGAAGGGCAAGTCTATGGGATCTCATCTTAAGCCAAGTTCTGCATAATCTCAACTGAGTACATGTGCATACAGGGTCCTAATCTACCTTAATTCTGGTGCCTGGTTATTGGCCTGAGAGGGGAACTCACTTGTGATTCTGAGATGATTCTTAAAGCAGGTTAGGTTACATGAGTTGGTTGGTGGAATCATTGGTTGAGCAGGAAGGAAGTGTGATCAGTTGCAGTGCTTGGAGGGAAGATTATCCTAGGCAATTGCTTGAGGACAAGCAAAAGTTCTAGTGTGGGGGAGTTGATATCTGCTATTTTGTACAATTATTCACCCCTTATTCTAGTTGTTTTGAAGGTTATTTTCTGTATCCTAGTGAAATTGAGAATTATTGTGTGTTATATTGTCCAAGTGTTGAAATATCTACAAGGAATAATAAAGGAAAAATATTGGACAAGTTCTGGAAGAAAAGGGAATTACAATGAAGAGTAGAAGTTGGAAAAGAATTAGAAGATGCCTAATGGGCCAAGGCCCATCTACCTCCTATATATTTGACATATTCTCTATAATTTAAGGAAGTCCCCTTACAGAGTTCTGAACCCTAGCTTTTAGTTTATATTTCCCCAGCATAGTTTAGACTAGTTTTACATTAGATTATTTACTTTCAAGCTTGGAATCTTGGATTGAAGTTGGATTTGTTATTTATCAGTTAAGTTTCTCTTCCCTTTATATTTCTTGCAATGTTTATCTTTAATTATTGCTTTGTTTTGTTTACTCCCATCATGCGGGAGTAGTTCGTTGATGGGTTTGGATTAGGGNTACCCCAGTTAAAAGGAGCTTCGTCCCCGAAGCTCAGAAAAACATTTTGGGGACCGAGAGTTAAAACTAGCACGGTAGTACATAGAGGAAAGAATATAGATAGTATATGCCCGGTTTTTGAAAATTTCGACCCAACGGAAAAAGGGAATGAAGGGTTTAAGGTGTAAGGTTCAAGAACGATCACTGATTACGAATAGAATCGAGAGTTATCAAGGTTACGACTTAGGAACTGCGGTTGTCACCTTGTACAAGATATTTTGAAGAAGCACACAAGATCAACGTTCGAGCGGATGGGAATGATTTCTCAATATCAAGTTCTATAAAGAAAAGAGGAGAACTCGACTTCGGGAGAAAATAAGAACGAGGTTCAAGAGGCCAAAAGGATTTTCTTAAACCAAGGGAAGATCAAGTTCCTTCAACAGAAGAGAAAGAACGAAAAGAACTTAGCTTCGAGAACAGGTAAGGCGAGATTGAAAACACAGGTAGAGTTTTCCAACGATAGGGTATTTAGTTTATTCAAGGAAAGGAAAGAAATTTAATCTTGAAAGGAGATAAGAATGAGACTTAAAATAAACGGAAGGGATGTCTCAATGAAGGGATATATAATTTCCAAAGGAATGAGAGAAGTTCGGTTTCAAGGGACGATAGCACTGAGGTCACACCCTTAATGATTAACAGTGATCCATACCCTAACCTATAAACCAATTATTAAACTGATAAGAGTATTAAAAGGAAGGAAATACCTTAATCCTAGAACTGGACTCGAACCCTTGCCCTCTCGCTCACCGCTCAAACGCCCTACCACCACACCATTTTGTTTCTTGTGTTAAGTTGCACAACTGCCGACTCAAAACCTTCATACGAGCTTCTGGCCACCTTATGGAAACGGAAGAGAGTCACGGAGCCGCCACCACCGCTACTTGCAGAGCGGAAAGGGGAGAGCCGCTAAGGTACTCCGCTGCTTCCTAACGGGATGGGGAGGCGGAAGAGGAAGGACCGTTGGCCGGTTCCGCCTACTCTGCTTCTTCGAGTCGCAATAGGGGAGAAGAACGCCATAACAAGCTCGCCGTTGCTGTGCTGCCTTCGCCGGAGGGGCATGGTGACACCGACGGCCACCATCGCCGTTGTCTCGGAGCCTCACCAATCGCCACCAACTTCTGTCATGGCTGAAGCTCATCCACGCCTTAGCCGCATGTTGAACAAACTCCATCCTTTGCTGCTTGTGCTTGGGAGCTACTGCCACTGATCACCCACACTCACCGCCATTGCCGTAACCATGGTCGGAGCTCCACTATTGAGGCTAGCTGCTCAAAGCTTTGAGGCAGGAAGAAAACTTTGGTTGCTGAACATTAGGTTTCCTATTTGGGAAGCTTCTATTTTGGGCTAAGTCAGAAATTAGAATGGGCTATTGGGTTGTTGGATCAATTTAGAAGTTGAGTCAACTTTGGTTTAAGACTAGAAATGGGTTGGATCATTAATTATAGCTTATAAGATATGAACAAATAATCATGGGCTAGTATAGCTTTAAGTAAATATAAGTAATGTGGGCTCTATAGTAATGTTTATGAGGAAGACATAT
>CM008339.1:26197824-26210772 GCA_002525835.2 Ipomoea batatas
ATGGCTTATTGATTCCTTGAATTCATTACCTGGGAGTTTGTTTGTGTTCATAGTTGAGATGAACACTTTGTTTGGTTGTCTTGGGCTGAGGTTGGAGTATGAGTACGTGGTGGTGGTTTGTTGGTATCTTTTGGAGGTTGTTGGGTGGTTTGACTGTGCTACTATTGACTTCTGACTTTGGGCTTTTGCCCCTGTGATTGGACTTCGGTTCCTGTGATTGGGTTCATTACTCCTGTGATTGGACTTCGGTCCCTATGATTGGGTTGATTACCCCTGTGATTAGACTTAGGTCCCTGTGATTGGACTTTTGCCCCTGTGATTGGGTTCATTACCTCTGTGATTGGACTTAGGTCCCTGTAATTGGACTTCGGTCCCTATGATTGGGTTTTTACCCCTGCGTACCTGACTTCTGACTGGGGTTGGGTTTGGTATGATGGTTGGTGTGAGGTTTTGGAGGTTGGTGTTGGGAGTTCTTTATTGGTTATGTATTCGTGAGTTCTTTGTGTTATTCGGTTGATACCTTGTTGTTCTTGGTTATGGTTGGTTGTTCCCTATAGTGGTGTTCGGTTGGTATCTCGGTTATGGTTTGTTGTTGTCTTATACTTTCGCTATGGATTATTGGCTTTGTTTGGATGAGTCTTGGTTTATGATTCGTTCAGCTTATTGTTGNAAAGAAGAAGAAGAAGAAGAAGAAGAGAGAAGCTAGCAGGCCCAAAAAGTTGAGCAAGAGAAGCAGATATGAAATAACAAAACATGAAACACATGTGAATCGTAGTTTGTTGGTTAAGCATGGCAAAAAGTGCTAGGAAGCATTCATTAACTCAAGAAAATGTTCTCAGGATCTTGCAACAAAAGAAATTAAGAATGATACTAATCTATTTTACTTGTCCACGAATATGCAATTTTTATCATTTTCTATTTTTTTTTTCTTCTGATGGTTGATATGCACTTTCATCCCAAGAAAAGGGTTAGGAACAAGAAAAATGCATCTAAGGTCACAACTCAAAACGAAATTGTTAATCAAGAATGAGCCAGAGTTGAAGTTGGATATGGTCCTCAAGCTGATGAAATCCAAGTCACACAACCAATGATACATGATATAACACAACATGATGAGTTTACTACTACACCTTCGCAAAAGAAAGGCAATATTCTCATCTCCTTGGGAGTTAGGACATCATGGGAAAATCCAAACTTAAATGCTACAACTCCAATTCCAGTGAATAAAGCACTAGTGAAGAAGACATGAGGATCCAGATTGGGGATGAAGACATATGTATTAAGATCCAAATACCTCCAAAGCCCCCTAACAATAGATTAATTTAAAATGTTTTTTCACCTTTGACTTGTGGTTTATTGTGATTTGTGAAGTCATCTTGTGAATTTTTAATTACTTGTTTTTAATTAGGAAATGAAATTTTTAATTAAAAAAATAATTAAATTTCGTAATTGTGTTTTAAAAAGTTGTCAATCAAATATTAATTATAATTTTAATTTTCATTCCTAACGTGTAAACCCGTAAACAAAATATACGCCAAGTTTAATTTACAAAACCGACCTACATCAAGTACGGTAACATTTTTCATGTACTAAAAGAGTCTAGAGATGCTGTATTTGAAATTTGAAAATATTGGGTGGAATAATCACCCCCATATCTTTAGTACCTGCAGTGTATCTGTGAACTGCCACTGCCACCATTGAAGCTTAGCTAGAAGAAGAAAAAAGATGGTGACACGTAAAACCCATTTCCCGTTTCCCTTCTCTCTTTACATCTATCATTCGACGGAGAAATTTGAAACCGATTTCTCCTTTCTCTGCGTTTATCATTTGCCTGAAACTTGAAAGAGAGAGAGAGAGAGAGAGAGAGAGAGAGAGAGAGAGAGAGAGAGAGAGAGCACAAAAATGTCGAAGAGAACGAGGGGAAGAGGCAGAGGTGCGGCGTCCAGGAAGAGGGGTGGACTTGAAGGTGGAGTAGGAATAATGGAGGATTTGCTGGATATTTCACCCAAACAACCTTCACCGTCATCGCCGCCGCCGTCGCCACCTCCGGTAAAAGCCCCTTTCCTTTCTGTTCTAGCATGAATTTCTGCATATATATATCAAGCATTCTGTGTATATTAGACTAAAAATAGATACCACAGATCAGATCCCTTTGGTAAGCTCTTTTGAGCCTTGCATTATTTAGGGTTTGGTGGAATTTGATTATGAGCTTCTTCATGGTTCAATTCCAAAATTAAAGCTTATGCTCTGAAAATTTGACTGTCATATTTCTTAAATTCGATCCATATATAGTTCTTTATGTTGATATTGCCAGCCCAGCCCCCACAAATTAAATGCCAGATTCTAAATTGCTGCATTATCTCCGGCCAGAAATATAGCTACTGAAATAAATTTATGTTAACTAACTGTTCATTCATGGTTATTTTAGGGGTTTTCCTCTCTGACTGCTCAAACTGTCAGCCATGGATATGTTACTCGCCAGGCAAAGGCATCAGGGTTTGCACGCTGTGGTGCACTCAGATCATTGCCTTGTACCACGAAGCGTGCCCAACGTATTATTCCAGCACCCAAAGAGATACATAATGATGCTGCTCCACATAATCTCCCATTGGATTTTGAGCACCAAACAGAGGTACTACTGCAATTCAAGCTTACTACTTCATTGTTTTGCCTTTTAAACATCTTGATCAAGTTTCCTTTTTTGATGTTAATTATGATTGATTGTAATTTATATATGCCCTCATGTATAGCCCAATTATAAGTGGTATAAATGTTGCCCCTAATTGTTTAAATGCGTGTATAGTGGCAACATTTATAATGGGGAGGGACAATATATGGACCTACACTTGCAGATGATTCAAGAACAACATTTATACTACTTAGAATTGAGGGGTGACATTTATAGTTGGCCTATACATGAAGGGCATAAATTACAATTTTCCCTTTATTTGCTAGTCGTCTTACTCTTTCTATGTTTGTTAGCTTAGACTCGGCTTGTATTCTGTTGTAACTTAAATTCCCCTTAGAATCTTCGTGTGTATATATATTCTGCTGTATTCTTCACTCTAAATATATAATTTGATTCAAACCTTCACACTGCATACAGGCAACAGATTTCCACACTACTACTGTCTTATGCAAGCCTGCTGCTGATGATGCAACACTAGTAGTACATAGACAACCAGGAAACTACGAAACTTGCAAGAGTGTTGCTGATCATTCAACGCGATCTGATAACTTTAACCTCACACAGATCCTACACCTTGTAGACTCTGATGAGGAGGAAGTTAGCTCAGCAGCGAATGATTTTCTGGTAACGGTTGAAGGGGGCTACAGGGTGAGGCCCGAAAGTGCACCTCTTATCAGGGAAATCTTTGCGAGGTATGGGGATATTGTGAAGGGAAGTGCCCTGCAATCTGTTGAATACCGTTCTTCTTTCCTGGAGAGCATATGCAGCATATACCTGAGATTGGACACGATGAACCTACTGGATATTGCTGCTGGGGAGCTCAAATCCATGCTCAATCTAGTCAATGATCTTGAACTGGCAAAGGTGGAAATCGGGTGGCTTCGTTGCAGGGTGGAAGAGATTTATGAAGCAAAGAAGTCCTTGATGGAAGCTGGGAGCTTGAAGGCAACGAAGACGAAGGCTCTTCAAGAGATGGAAGGGAAGAAGAAGGCAGTGGCTGACACGAAACAGGAGTTGGAGTGTTGCTTGGAGGCATGCCGGGCCCTGCAGAGGAAACTCGAGGAGCTTGAAGACGATGTTGGGAGTGCAGGGGTTGAGATGGACAAAATCAGTGAAAGGTATGCAAATATAAAGTCCAAAGTGCAACGTTTCTACCGCCATCCTTTGGTCAGCGACCTTCTTTGATATCATATATATGATGTTGTTAGCTCTCTCCCAGGATTGTTATGTTTTCCCACTATGCATTGCTCCCTGGCCTGTTGCTTGGATCAAAAGATGAATATAATGAGAGATTAGATCCTGATATTGGATTGTATATATTAATTAGAACATTTATCTAAATATTTGCATCGACTCTTCAATTCCTGTTGAACAAGTTCTATAGCCAACTGATGAGTTTGTTGATAGAATGAATGCATCCTTATGCTTCTGTGCATTCCAATCTGCAGTAGCTTTCTGCTCGATTATATTGTTTCTCCAATCATCTCTTATTCTCCACTATCTGTTTTATGTTTTTCGATATCTACATTCTTCCTAGCCTCTTTAGAAAGGAAATAATTAAGAACCACCAGTGAGCTCAAAACAAGTTTAAAAGAGCAGCATTTCATTATCATACAATTATATGTTAACTTGTTAAGACGTACACATTCATATATCTAATCTAATACGAAGTATATAATAATATATAATAAAAACACGAAGTATATAATAATATATAATAAAAACTAATAAATGTAACGGGGCGTTTTTATTTGAACTGCAATTCCCTCATTTTCATGGAATTAGAATCCCATGGCCCCCTAAGATTTTAATTCCATGAATTTTAGGAAGAAAATAAGATAGTCTTGAGGTAAAATTACTTCTCCCTTTTTTTAACCCAAAATTGATACATAACATTCCATTTTAAATTATAGCGTGTATTATTCTTCGACTTCCCTTTGTGTATGTTCATTTATTAGCTATAAGGGTGTGTTTGGTTCGCACAAGAAAATCGAAATCAGAATGGGAATCATATACTTGGTATTGTTGGTAATGGTAATGAGTTTTGGTGAAAATATTTGCATGTTTGGGAGTAGGGTGGAATTGGAATGATTATCAATATTGATATTTGGTTATGTATAACCTGGAAATAAAGGTTTTAACAATACAAAAATTAAAAGAAATTTAAGACAATTGATCATAATGTAATGATTATTGAATGTGATATGAGAGTAAGTTCACTTTAATTTGAAAGTGAGTGAGCATTGTAGAGATGTAACAAAAATAGTGAAAGAATTGTAAATTCGATGATGTTGAAGTAGAGCTCGCTTTTTAAAGCGAGAGAATATTACAGAAATAAAGATACCTTTTATTTTCTTTTTTGAGTACTACTGATTCGGTTACAATGTAGTATCTGTTCATAAACTACTTTCTCAACCTACTGAAGCACAAAGAGTCAGCATCGCCTCCACACTGAGGCTCGAACTTGCCAATATGAGGTGCAACCAAATGCCACTACCGGATGTCACTAGACCACAAGGTCATTGGCGAGAAATAAAGATACCTTTAGTTCGCTACCTATGAAAATAGTATATGAGATTAATTGCACTATTTGCTTGACTTAAGAGGTGGATTTAAAGTCAATGTCATAGTTGACTTTGTAGAAAAGATACAATTTTTTACTGTAATTCCATTGCATCAAGCTTATTAACTAGAGCCACAACCCTAACCAATTGTTATACCATGGATTCTTAGACCATGGTCCATATTGCATTGTGAACTCTGGTCCAAAAAATATGTATTTACAATTCACGCATTCTATACCTTCAGTTAGCAATTTATATATTTGTGAATAAATTGAATGCACATAACATGGTAACTATAAACACGCAAACTATTAACTGTAGACACATAAATTGTTGACTGGAGACACATAACATATTAGTGTCTCAAGTCAACAATTTATGTGTTTATAGTTATCATGTTAATTATTTTTAATTTATTTATCGACACATAAATTATTAATCGTAGATACAGACTATGTCAAACTTTAAACACATAATTTGAATATTATTTTGGATTAAGGGTGTGTTTGGAAACCCGGAAAATGATTTCTGGAAATCATTTTCCGGGTTTTTGGTGTTTGGGAAGGAGAAGGAAAATGAAGTCAAAGGAAAACAAGCTATGGTCAATGGAAAATAACCCTTTTTTTCAGGAAAATGACTTCTCCTTTTTTTGGGGGAAGTCATTTTCCGGAACTACATTGCCCTCTCTCTCTGCTTCATTCCCGATTTCGGAGCCCCTCATCCACTTCTTTTTTCCGATTTCTGACGTCGTCGTCCGTCGGACTGGTTGCAAGCAGTTGAAACTAGCAACCAGTCCGACGGACTGGTTGAAACCAGCAACCAGTCCGACGGACTGGTGTTTCAACCAGTCCGTCGGAAACTGGTCAAAACCAGTCCGACGGACTGGTGTTTCACCCAGTCCGTCGGAAACTGGTTGAAACCAGTCCGACGGACTGGTGTTTCAACCAGTCCGTCGTCGAAAACTGGTTGAAACCAGTCCGACGGAGGTGTTTCAACCAGTCCGTCGGAAACTGGTTGAAACCAGTCCGACGGACTGGTGTTTCAACCAGTCCGACACTGGTTTCGCAAACCAGTAGATCTGATCTACTGGTTTGCGAAACCAGTTGAATTATTGATTTTGATGTATTTTTTTTACTCATTTTTTAGATTTCTTTTCACTTTCTTGTTCATTTTCTGGAAAATGAACCAAACATACAAAGATAGTTTTCTACTGTGTAGCCAAACGCAAGAAAGGAAAATGTTTTCTGAAAAATGACTCATTTTTCAGAAATCATTTTTCAGAAGTCATTTTCCTACTTTCCAAACACACCCTAAAGCTCGTAATACAAGATAAACCTAGTCATAATTAGCAACCCCAAGCTAAGCCTCGTAGATAATAAGGACGACGAAGGAATCCTATGTCACGTATCCCCAAATCACAAATCTCATTTTTGTCAAACCTAACACCCCCATTACCACAATTGGTAGTTATTGCCTACTTGCCTTGCTACCAACCTAGTTAGTTGGGAGTCATTATTTTTTGTTTTAATTTCATATATTAAATACACTTCTTTTGGTACAAAGTACAAACTTGGTCATTATATGAGATTATGTTATATATTGAGTAAATCCCTTTTTTATATAATAGCTTACAATTACACAAAAAGAGTAAATCACGCTAAGATACTATGTAAATATTCATAGGACGACCTTCCTAGTTACATATGAGTGAAATTTACTCAATGCACATCATTCGATAGCAGTAGTGAGTTTGTAATTGTATAGTACTCCGTAACAAATAAAAAGATCGAACTAAGATTGGGTTAAATGACTATGCACTTTCATGCATTCTTTAAGAGAGGTCGAGAGTTCAAACTCCATCTGATCTGTTCAGGAGATGCCTCGTCGTCGTCTGACAAAAAAAAGTCAAGCAAATAAGGTGTTGGCATGTGGTATTATAAGTATGGTATGGGAGAGACAACGTACTTTCATTCATTACCACAAGCATATAAAATCACATAAATATATATAAACACACACACACACACACTTCATTTAGATAATATAGCAATCTGATCAGATCAGAAACGGTGAAAGCAATGAGGGGTAGAATGGAAGCGCCATTTCTGCAGCGGATGCATCATGAAAGAGTCGTCGAACATGTCAAACAACGACATGAGGATAAAGGCTGCTGCTATGCTTGGTTAGTTAACATACATACATTATCTTCAACAATTCTTTATAATGATTATCCTTTTTCTTTTTGTTTGGTTTTCTCTCTCGAAGATCAGATCAGATGATGTTTAATTTGTGTTGGACATTAATTTGGTGATGCAGTTTGTTCGCACTATGTTGCTGCTGCTGCTGTTATGAAACCTGCGAATGCTGTCTGGACATCCTTTGCTGCAGATGTTGTTCCTAGCTAGCTAACTCCATCAGATCCATCTCATCTTCTCCGGATCGGATCCACTACGTCTTAATTATGGTTTTCTCAAAATAAATAAATATATTAAGGTGTTGAATTGGTGGATGTGTATGAGTACGTGCTTTAATTTTAGTATGTTTTCATTTGGTAGCGGAAAAAAAAAAAACAAGAAGAAAACTCACAATCACTATCCAAGTACCTATGAGTGTTTGCAGTAGATAAATCTGATTCCTATGTAGTAGCCTACAAACCGGTTTCATATGTTTGATTTGCATGCTCTTTGTGTTGGTTTGTGCTCTAATAAGAAGTGTGCTCTTTAGTTGCATTCAAGATATTTAAGTTTAATTTTAGCTAATTAAAATTTGGTACATCAACTAGCTCCATTAACGTGAGTGGTCGTGTACTCTCATTTCCTTAATAGAGGTTGAGAGTTTTAGCCCCTCATATGAAAAAACCAATAAATTAATGCAATACACCTAGTCGTCTATACATCAACTGTAACACTTTTCACATTTTACTTCCCCAATATCAATTGCATAATTTCTTTTTAACTTTTTCTTAATCGAATTAAGACAATTGATTCTAATATAAAGACATTCAAAACACTAATATGAACAAAAAAATAAAAACAAAAATCTAAATAGTTATGGGAAGCGGTTGAGGAGAAATAATGGAATGAAACCTATTTTATTAGGGAATGAATTTTTCAATTTAGGGGGTAATCCAAACCCATAGTAGTGTTCTAAAAACTACCAATCAAACAATAACAATAACTTTGATACTCATTTCTGATAGCTAAACATGTCAACCAAACACATCCTTAATATATCTCTACGGAGTATTAGTTTTAAATCTAGCTATCAACTCAAAGTTTATAAACTTTGTTTCGCTAGTAAGAGGCAAATTATTGTGTGAGCCATGGTCCATATAGTTGTGTGGTCATGAATGTAAAGTACATTTTTAATATACTAAAAATACATTATTTATGTACTGAATGTACATTATTTGATAATATATAAAAAAATCATATACAAACCTTACAAGATAAACCATGATCCATAGTATCAACCAATAACTTACTTTCTCTAATGTTTAATTTGGTTTTATCTATCAGTGTGGATGATATTTTTCTTTTAAATTTTTATTCAATGACTCAATCAAACACTAAAATACAATTTTTAAAGTTTAGTCTTTTAGTATACCAAACAATATAATAAAATAAAATTCATATTCTATTCTTTGCTTATTTCATTTTCTATTAAATAAGATTTTTATTTCTAAAAAAATTAATTTTGTGAACCAAATTTGTTGTAAAAGTATATATTTGTTCTCCAAATTGTTTTTATTTTTGTTTTTATTTTTTTACTTTTTTTTATATGGATCAATATTATGGAATGAATATCATTTATTTATTTATTATCAAAACTTAAGACTTAAATTGACTAATTGAGTTAGTTTTAATATTAATTTTGTTTTTGAGCATAGTGACATACAGTCCTATCATCATTTTAATTTGATTACATTATATTCTTGACTCTTTTTTTTTTTGTTCTGCTTTTTGGTTGGACTCAATCTTACTCAGTTACTTGATATCAAATTTGGAAAAATATTAAAATAATATGACTGAATTTGCAAAAATACATACATTATAAGGATATGATTAAATGACCAAAAGAAATAATCTTTTATTTAGAAATTTCAAATCAAATAACACAAAATCCACCACCAAAAGTATAGAAAGTCCAATATATCAAATAGTTTAAAAATAAAAATAAAATTAAACCCGGAATATGTATGGCTACAACACCATTCAATCATTAAGTCTAAAATAATTTTAATGAAGGCTGAAGCACACAAGATGGCTGAAATATAAACCAATTGTTATGCCGTGGACCCAGGTCCACCTTGCAAGGTGGACCTGGGT
Source organism: Ipomoea batatas (assembly GCA_002525835.2). Lineage (NCBI taxonomy): Eukaryota > Viridiplantae > Streptophyta > Magnoliopsida > Solanales > Convolvulaceae > Ipomoea > Ipomoea batatas. The sequence goes on from CM008339.1 coordinate 26,207,406, forward strand.
CTACATTCACATACACTATACTCTACATTCACACTTTGTAAACTCTACATTCACACATTACATGATTATATGATATTCTACATTCTCACTTTGTAAACTCCACATTCACACATTACAAGATTATATGTTTAGTAACTATATTACCACTGTTATGCATTCACACATTCAAAACTCTATATTCACAGGTCCTATACTCCATATTCACAACTTGAAAACTTCACATTCACACATTACAGGGCTACAAGTTGCTAGAACTTCTTAACTCTATTACAGATTCACACATGCATAACTCTACATTCACAATTTCTATACTCTATATTCACAATTTGAAACCTTCACATTCACACATTTCTGGGCAACTCTACATTCACACAATCATAACTGTACATTCACGATTCATATACCCTACATTCACACTTTGAAACCTCTACATTCACACATTTTTGGACAACTCTATACTAAGCAATATGTTTACTAATTAAAAAAAAAAAAAAAAAGAGACAAAAACGACGTAGTTTTGGGCCCAGGTCCACCGCATAATTTGCCAATATAAACAGTGTAACAAATAAATGGGCTACAAGAAGATGTCTGTGTTAAGCCCAAAGAACGAAAGAAACCCCAAAAACTTCTAAAACTACTACTAACAAATGGTAGCCCATATAAATTGTCAAATGCAATTAAGGGTTTGTTTGGAACCCAAAAAATGACTTTCAAAAGTTATTTTTTTTTTTAGATTTTTGAGTGTTTGTGTACTCAAGTAAAATGAAATTAAGGGAAAATATTTATTTTGATCAACCAAAAAAGTTCAATTTTCTGGACACTGTCTTCCTAATTTTTTTAGCAATCATTATTGTGTACATCATAGTTCACATAACCGTGTGGACTATAAATAAAAAGTACATTATTTTGTATACTATCAAATAATGTATATTCAGTACACAAATAATATACTTTTAGCATATTAAAAATGCACATTATATTGTATTCAGGAAAAATACATTATTTGAGTACTAAAAGTATATTATTTTGTATAATGTACATTTAGTACACAAATAATATACTTTTAGTATATTAAAAATGTACTTTTTCATAGTCAACATAACATTGTGTGGGCCATAGTCTACATAATAATTTTTAATTTTTTAGTTGCAAGACATTTTTCGAATTCTTTACTTTCCATCTTTTTTCCATCTCTTCTTTTTAAAGTTAGTTTCCGTATTATTATTATTATTATTATTATTATTATTATTATTATTATTATTATTATTATTATTATTATTATTATTACTACTACTACTACTACCACAACCATCAAACCACCACAATACATCACCACCACCACCGCCACCACCAACACTACCACCACAACCACTACCACCGCCACCAATACCATCACCACCACCACCACATAACAACGACCACGACCACCAAAACCACCACAACCACCATTACCACTACCACCAACAACAACACCAACACCACCACCACTACCACCACACCACCACCATCACCACATATGATTATGATTATTATAACAAATAATATGTTCATTTTCATGAAAATAAACCAAAAAGAAGAAATGCAATTTCTTAACTTTTAGCCAAATAATAAAAGATATTTTTCTGACATTCAGTCAAACACTAAAAAAATTATAATATTTTATAGAAAATGAGTCATTTTCTGAAAATCATTTTTCGGAAAACATTTTCTAGGTTTCCAAACGGACTATAAAAATCAAATGAGAAAAGGGTGAAAGATACGAAAAAAATAATTAAGTCTTTAAATTTTATAAAATTGTAATTAAACGCTTCAACATATAAAAATTGATCAAATAAGTCATATTTACTAGTAACAACAGTTTATCAGTAAAATTGACATTTAGGTGGCTATTGATCGTCATAGACCATAGTTGACTTAACAGTCTCTTAAATGAAAAAACTAGTACATAGTGCTCACAAAAATCACATCACATTAAGTATAACTCTCACATTATAATTCTCAGGTCTCAATTATGCGTAATTGTATATAATACTATTCACAGATAATAACTCTGTCATAGAAATTTTCAAATGCAATTAAAAAGAAAACTCCATTCACATTTCATAACCCAAAATTAAAAACAATCATATACTGGCACCTCTATGAGTGTGAAGAGATGAGAGTAAAGATTTCCTATTCTTATATCATACACTTTAAGTATTTTAAATGAATAGTTACTGAGTAAAATATATGAATAATCGAGTGAATGAAACATACTTTTCGTATAAAAAATTATAAGTTGAATTGTTACTAATACATTTTTTGGTTAAATTAGTTGTACATTTAATGGGGTATCTACCGACTTAGATAATAGGGTGAAAATGAAGTATGTAACAGCTACTATGATTGGAGTAGATTTTCGTTGCATTGTTTCCAAAAAGAATTATGGTATTATATACGGCCGAAAATGCGGCTTCTGAAAGCAGTGAAAAATTAAATCTGACAACTTTATAATAAATTCCAAATTTCCACTCACAGCTAACTTTAGGGTTAAAGACAAAAGACTAATATATATACACTACAAAAAAAAATATATATATATACACTACAAAAGCGGGTCAGTAAAGTATTCTTCATTTTTTTTAAAATAAAAGAATTAATTATTTTTGTATTCTGCAAATAATATCTTCTGAAATAATATCAATATCTTCTGTAACTTATACTATTTTTTTAATAATAAAGTAGGTATCTCAAATTACACTATATTAGTTGCGCACCTCAAAATCCTTCTCTAAAAGGTACATTTTTAATATATTAAAGATACAATATTATTTGTGTATTAAATATACATTATTTGATAGTATACCAAATTAAATAATATACTTTCAATAATCAAATAATGTATATTCAGTACGCAAATAATGTAAGCATTAGTATATTCAAAATGTATCTTTTATTCATGGTCCACAAAGCTCGCTGGTTCATAGTATAATGATTGTCGCTAGAGGAGATAAATCACGAGTCGTCCTACGCACACTGGACCTTTATTATCTCTTCTAATCAGTCAATACCTCTTAATGAGCGCATTTAAACCTATATATTGTTGTTAAATCAAGATTTTAACGTGATCGATTGAGCCAACTGAGTTAGTCCAATGAGACAACTTACACTAACTTTACTTACAGAGCATGCACACCAAAAAAAGGTTCATGATATTTTTTAATGAAATCAAAACATATAATAAGATTCGAGTAATATTTTTTTTTAAAAAAATACACAATATATTTTTATTTCAATAATGCTAGGGCAACATAAATTTGAACTCTAATTGTAATAGCTTCTCAGTACTCATGTCTTGAAAACATATGAGATTGATTGCATGATGTAT
>CM008339.1:26225054-26236895 GCA_002525835.2 Ipomoea batatas
TCGCTCCCGTTGCACCAGAAGATGAGGGCGGCCCGCTCGCCCAACGGCGTCTCCGGCTACGGCGTCGCCCGGATTTCTTCGTTCTTCCCCAAACTTATGTGGTCCGAAGGCTTCACCATCGTCGGCTCCCCGCTCGAACATTCCCGCCTTCTTTGGCCCCAAGACTCCAACTTCTTCTGGTACGTATACACTCTTATATCCTCCTCATGCAAACACATCAATTACCAAAAAAAATATTTAATGCATTCATTCTACACACAAATACTCTTCTCATATAGAATCCTCTACCCGAGTAGCCCTACACCTCAGCTTTACAAGATTATAAACATAGGTAAATAGTAACTCAATTGACCAATAAAGACTAAATTTTTAGTCACAGCTCTCACAGCTCACAAGAATGAGAGTCTCTCATTTGAAAAATTACTCCCACACTCAGTTGGTGAGACAATACAGTCTCTTGTGACAAATTTCCAACTCTATAACCAATTGAAAATATGGAAAATGCTTCTTTTCCCAATATGTTCTTACCTCATAGAATCCCTCAATTAAAGGGCCACTAAATATTAGAATGTTAAATAGGAAAAGCATTTTCATTTCTCAGGTACCCCAAAGACCCCATGTCCCTACTCGACAGAACATCTTTTATGATAATTCAGTTGAACACAAAAGCTAGACTTTTGTTTAGTGCCCACAAGGAATCCTTCTCTTTGAGAGGTTCCTCCCACACTGTGGCGAGTGAAACTCGATTCCGGGTCTTTTTTGTTCAAACTTCACTCATGTGACCGACTGAGCTGTTCATGTCGACTGCAAAGTATTTTCAGGGATATAAAGAATGATTGAATTGTTTTTAACTTGGATTGTAAAGAAATGAGATGAAAAGTGGAGGGGTGTCTAGTATTACTCTGAGCTCTAACCTCTATGTGTGTTTGGGTTTGTTCAGTGAGGTGGTGGAAGAATACGAGAAGGAGATGAAAAAGCTGGCGGGGAGAATGATGAAGCTAATCTTGGAATCCTTAGGGGTAGCAGAGGAAGACGCAAAATGGGCAATGGAATCCAAAGGAAGATGTTCTGCCCTGCAGCTCAACTCCTACCCAGCCTGCCCTGATCCAGGCCGAGCCATGGGCCTAGCAGAGCACACGGATTCCACCCTCCTCACAATCCTCCACCAAAACAACACCAGCGGCCTCCAGGTCTTCCGGCAATCCACCTCCGCCGCCGCCGCCGCCGCCGCCGCCGGAGCCTGGGTCACCGTGCCGCCCATCCCCGGCGCGCTCGTCATAAACGCCGGCGACCTCCTCCACATCCTCTCCAACGGGCTGTACCACAGCGTCCTCCACCGCGCGGTGGTGAACCGCAGCAGGCACCGCATTTCCGTGGCGTACCTGTACGGCCCGCCGCCGGGGATCAAGATTTCGCCGCTGCAGAAGCTGGTGGCGGAAGGGCAGCCGCCGCTGTTCAGGGCAATCACGTGGAGCGAATATCTCCGCACCAAAGCTAAGCACTTCGACAAGGCGCTCTCCTCCGTCCGGCTAATTTGCGCCCCCAGAAACGCTGCGTTTTCCGATACCAATGATCATAATCGGGTCCGGGTTGGCTAAGTTTATTTTCTTTTCTTTAATTTGCATTATATTATTGTTAATTCATCTTTTATTGTATTATTGTATTGTAACCCCCATTGAGGATAATTAAGTAACACAATTTTTGTTTCCTTAATAAACCCATCATCTTTTAATTAACTAACTAATAAAATTTAAAAAGTATATGTTCATACTATTATATTATAGGCACTTCTAAAGAGAGCAGCTAGCGATATCGAAATAGTTAAAGCAATGACAGTGACATTGAAGCACTTGCGTGACTCAAATTGCTTTGCTCCTTACGACTAGAGCAATCAGTTTATGATATAAGATTTGAAATTGAAACGTCAGTTTAAATAAGATTTTAAATGTCAACTCGACTATGTATGTGTATTTCGTGAATTTCGGGCACACATACACATAGGCACATAAGGATATTGAAGGGGGAAATTATGCAAGGATATTTATGGAGGTGGAGGTGGGGGGCATAAAGGCGAGAGGACACATTTTAAAGCAATTGATGAGCACAATCAAATCATGAAGGGGATCCCAACAAAAATAAGTCTCTGTTGGGCTTTTCTGTCTCCCAGTGTATATAGAATTTTAGAGAGAGGGAAGGCAATAATATAATAAATTATTTATTATTTTTAATTTAATTTGGCCAATTTGAATAATACATATATTGTGAAAAAAAGTGGCAGTAGAAGAGGACACAAGAACGGACATTTTTTAGGTTGCCCCGGATATGAAGGAAGATCGTCCCTCTCACAGTGAAACACTAACATACAATAGGACACAGCCTTTAGCTAGATTAGCTACAACAAAGTTGAATCATCACTGGATTGGATTGGATTGGATTGGATTGAGGAACAAAACAAAATAATTTAAATCTACCAGTATCTATCACTAATTTCCATACACAAAACCAACCCCCCCCCCCCCCCCCCACCCCCTCTTGGCTTTTTCTCCATTAAACTTCCACTCAACTTTCTTTTTTCAATTACTCATCCTATCCCAATCTATAAGTTCCACTTCATCATATCAGTGACAATAAATGTACCAAGAAACTAATAACTGTGCAGACTGAATGACAACAAAATTATTCAAAGATTTTCAATTGGGTCTTCACGTGTTTGATTTTCTTCTAGTAAGATATAACTGTTCATGATGGGAAACGACATAGGTCTACATATTAAATGACAATAGATCAAGTTCAACGATCTTTGATCACTTGGATCTCCATGTGTTTGATATTCTCTTCAATGGTGGACAGCATAGGGTATGCATCCACATGACAACAAGTTCAAAGATTTGATTTTCGGTTGGTCGAATCTCCATATATTTGATTTCCCCAAGTGGAATGTTATTGGGCGAAAGCTTAAAATGCCAAATCTAACATCTAACTATCAAAACATGGTAGTAATTAACTACTATATAAATATAAGAAAATAAAGTTGTATATTAGTTATTAGTTCTAACTTATGGCAAAATGATACATTAGACTTAATTTGGTATATGTGACTATTTCTTAGATGGGTAGCATAATGTGACTTTGCAACATTTTAGGTAGTTTGTTTGCATTTTCTTTTGTTTGCATTTTCTTTTATTTGACTTTGTTTGCATTTTAATGATCATAAAAAATAAAAGTAAAACTAGCTACTTTGTTCCAATCTTTAAATGTTGCCATAGAATGGACGATCTTGATTAATGTAAATATGTAATTATGTAAGGTTTAATTTAATGGGCATCATTCAATATGCGTAAGATGATTATTATGCCAATTCAATCATAACAATCAATATTTCTTTTCAAAAATGGGAAGTATATAATATGTCCCGGGCCGGGTATTGGCTTGGTGAATAAGAAGTTTCACTTAAATTTAATAACTACAAGTTTTCAAATTCGACTCCCTGTGAAAATTCTCTATTGGTCTTTTTGATTTGAGCAGATGGATATCTTAGACTGATTTATCACTTTGGGGTCAATTTTTTACTAGATTCACAAAGCGGGCTTTTCCAAATATCAAATAGGTAAATTAGTTTAAGTTGCCCATAGTTGACTATTTTTTAAATTTGCTTTCAGCGTCAGGGTGGGGGTTCGATTTCTGCCACGAACATTAGGGGTTTGGGTTGAGCTCCTTGTATACATTTTGGAGTTAAATCTCAACTCAAAGTTAGATTGATTCGGTTTACCTTCTTATGGGTATAGGGAGTGGGTTCATGAAGTCTAAAATATAATTCGATGAAGTTGAGAAATCTAATTTATTAACAAAAAAAAAAGTATATATTATGGTACTTGGTGAATAGGATTTTAACATTTTATTATAACGGTCATTCACCACAACATGAAGAATAATTGAATAGTTGATCTTCAACTATTTAAATCAGTGAGGCAAAGACTTATTGCAAGAGGTTGATTGAGTTGATGGATCTGAGGTTAATAAGATGATACTATTTTTATCACCTGATGAATATAGGAACATTTCTAATTTTTAAGGTTTTTTTTTCGTTATCTTTTCCCTTTATAATTATTATAAGTGGAAAACCCTTTTTTCAAACTAAAATTATGAAAATCCTAAATTTTCTTATCAAAACCATTTGATTTTATTTTATTGTGTTGATCACCTCCCGCCAAACCCTAACTCTCTTCATTCTAAAGGTCACAAATATACACTACCCACTTTGATTGGGTTATAAGGACACTCTACTGGTCCAATAACTCGAGTGTCACTAATAATACTTACATATGTCATCATTTCACTATTACATTAGTAATCACAATGTACAGTCACCAACTTGAGTACCCAAAGTTGAAGAGAATTTTTTTAAGTATCTTAAAATAGTCGAAAGACCATTTAAGATATTAACTCAGTTTTATAACTTTATTGTGGATAGTGACATGATTAGAAGGTTGCGCTGCTCTAATTTTATATATATGCAGATATGATATGATATGATCGAGAGAGAATATGGAGACGTAGTTAAAATAAAGTAGAGGAAAATGACATAACACAAATAATAATGGGAGGCCATGTTTAATTTGTCACATTATATTGGACCTGAATTCATCTCATTCATTGTCCCTTTCTTTCTTTCATCACAGTCTTGATTTCTTCCCATGACAATTCAAAACTCTCTGGGGGGTAGGGATAATGTTTTTTTTGGAAATTATTGTAAAGACAGATGAGAAAGGGGAGCACGGCGGCCCTCCGATCAACACCACCCTCTCTGCCACCATGTGCTCCTAACACAACGGATTAAAATTACACCACCTCGGCTCGGCTCCCCCAAGAAACCAAACATGCACGCATGTATATCATAAGTCATAACCTTATTGTCGTCAATCCTTAATCATTGATTCCTTGACGCCTCGTGTTCTTTTTGAACTCTACTATGTATCGGAGTTTGTAAACCTCTTTGTTGCCTATTTAATCTTTTCCTGCTCTAATGATAGCTGTCCAGGTGATATGACTCCAGGTCCCTTAATTGCTAGAGATTCGATCTCCTTGTTGAATGGTTTTACATTGGGTGGATTAATTGGATTTTTCACCTACATTGGATTTATACGGTCAAACATATTAACAGCGAATCGAAACTAGTTTTTATGTTACGTTGAGTGGTGTTGAGATTATACCTATAATAAGAAACAATATATCAATGATAAAAGATTTATGCGGTTCGACAATGTGATGGTGATGATAAGACATTCAGGGTTACAAGCATCATATTTATATGCAACTCTAAACATATACAAGTACAAAAATACCTATATACTATGGGTCCGATCGACCCAATTCGTTCTAGACATATATACTTAACAAGTGGTATCAGAGTCAAGTCACGGGTTCGAGTCCCTGCAAGAGTAAACATTATGTAGTTAAGATTGACAGATGTGGTGTTGGAGGGAGAATTGTTGGGCAAAGGCCAGTAAAGGGTCAAGTCTAGAATCCAACCCATTGAAAATGTGGTGGTATATAAGGAAATAAAGTTGTGCTTTCGCTATGAGCTATAACTTTTGACGTAGTGATAAGTGTTTGATCCTAACAAATTAAAGTCGTATCTTAGTCAGGTCACGGGTTAAGACTGACAAGTGCTGGGATGAGGAATTTTTGGGGATGGGCTTGTGAAAGGCCATGTCCAGCAATTGGTGGCTAGGGGATTGTTGGGTAGAGACTGGTGAAGGGCTAAATTCATCAGCATCTTACCTTTCAAAAATGTGGGGCAATGTGATGGTATACAAGGAAATAAAGTTACACATTTGCTATAAGTTATAACTTTTGGTGTAGTGGTAAGCGTTTGATCCTAACAAGTGGTTTCACGTACCATTCTGGGATTTTCACCAATGTTGGGTTTGTACAGTTAAACATATTCACAGTCGAAACTAATTTTTATACTGGTTGGCAGAAAATTGGCCTGTGATGAGTAACTAATTCGAGAAACCATTTTAAGCAGAATCCTCTATTACATGTAATAATCAGATATAAGTGGACTTAGATCGATGATTTTATATGAGTAGATAAAAGTAATGCCAGCCATCCCTCATTCTCTCTACTTTAATTTACTATGCATTTTTTTACTGGTCTAAGTTTAAGATGTTAAATTATTATTTTTACCAATAGAAAACTTGTTCTACATCGAAAATTGATGTGTTGTAGACCAATACATATAAACATTCGTACATTTTTATGCATATTTTAAAATATATTGTTAAATATTGTGTCTTGTCTGAAACGAAATCCTGGTAAACCTAATTATTATTAGTATCACTAGTCCAAATTTATGTAATTTTTGCCCCCTCAAATGTAGTGGTACTTTGAATATTGAACCTTTGGGTCATATGATTTTCACGTTCTGATTTGAGAGAGGTACGACATGTTTTCCCCCCCTTTTTTTAATATTTAATATTTAATTTCTTTTTAATAGTTTTGCTTTCATTATTAAAATTATTTTTTTAAAGGAAATTCCATTATAAGTGCTGCGATACAATACAATACAAAATGAACTGTAAACTGTATTTTTGCGAAATGTCGGGAATTTTCAGTCGTCATTATTGCTTGAATAAGTTCAAGCAATGGTACAAATGAAAAGATAAGAAAGAAAAAATAATAATAATAAAGATATACAAGGACATGAAATGTTTCGAATTTATATACCATTATTAGGACGAGTGTACTATTTGAGTTAAAAGAGCACTCAAGAATTTCTCGAATCTCTCACGTCTTGAAGGAAATGAATAAATGTGTTGACTTTCTTGTAAACATGGGACAAATGAATGAGCATTTGAGATACTATTAGTTTGGAACAATCATTAGAAGGCATAAAGATATTCTTTCTTTGATTTAAATATTGTTGGAGCCTCTTTGCGGAGGATTAGATAGTAGTTTGAGAACAATTGTGGGTGATGATTCACATAGCTGTGTGGATCATATTATCAAATAATACACATTCGTCAAAGATTTTATGGTCGAGTGGTATAGTTGTGGTTCTCCCAAGTGAGAGGTATGTTGAGAAAGTATATGTATGAACAGATACTACATTGTAACAGAGTCGGTAGTACTCAAAAATAATAACAGGCATCAAATTTTTAAAAGCAATTCAGGCGCCAAAAGTTTTGTTTTTTTCAAATAATAATATGGAAACCGGGATGGGGGAGCTATGAGCTTATTTTTAAAATGCTACTTTAAGTTGCATTTCAAAATAAACTATTATTTCAAACTCTTTTTTTCATTTACCAAACTGAACATATAAAGTATTTGTAATTTAAAATAAGAAATAAGTTCAAAAATAAACCTCGTCAAGGGCAACGACGGTTAACCTGGTAACCATAAGGTTTCAAGTTCAACTCCTGATGGGAGCGGTCTATTGGCCTTCTTCATTTGAGCCGGTAGCTATAGGCAACATAGACTTGTTTATCTACTTCTAGTCCTTTATCTGACTTACTCAGTGCACTCTCAAGAAGTGATTGTGAATTTTCCAATTCTTAAAAAAACAAAAAGTCAAACCAACATTTTGTCATTGTCATTAGGTTAAAACATTTCATTAATAATTTGCTTTCAAAAATCAAATCATATGATGGAAATATGGTATTGATATTTTAGATTGATTTATTGTATAGGTTAAAGTCTGTATATACTTATATTTAAAATCGGAGTGAACTCACGTCCTCTTTATTTGAAGTGATTATAAATTTCTATTTTTACAATCATATCAAATAATTTCACCGACAATCTACCTTCACAAATTAAATGATGATGACAATCAAGCCTATAGGCCTAAAATGTTCCATTTGGACACTCTTTTGAATACAATTGAACGGATATAAAGCAAGTTTGAATAAAAGGTAATCTTCATAGTTGATCTGATCTCAATGTAGCTAGCTAGCTTTCGCCTTCATGATAGTTACCTTGTCTCTTTTCACTCACATACCTAGGCCGGTAACCACCAATAATTTGCATTAGGCAACAAAAGGACTTAGGAAAGTGACTATTTGTGGTTAAAAATGAATGTCAAGTACGTGTTTTGGTTGAATAAAAGTTGAAGGCTAAAAGGAATACTAACCCAATAGTTAGATGACCATTTGTAGTATTATCTCTAATTATAATAAAGCTATGTTTGGTGAACCTAGCTGAAAAGGTAGCTGAAAGCTAAAAAGTAGCTTACAACTGAAAAGTTATAAGCTCGAAGCTGAAATCTGAAGAGTTGTTAAGCTAGCTATGCTTAAAAGTGTTTGGTAAAATTAGCTTTTTGATAAGCTGATAAATGTAAAAAGACTAAAAAGGGCATCTTCATACAAGTTAAATAATTTTAAATAGGTTTGTTTATATATTAAAATATAAAATAATGACATCAATATATTTAAATAAAATATAAAGTAAGAACATATATTTGAAAATATATAAAGTAAAAAAATGTTTATTATTCATAAGATTAGTTCATACAAAAATTAATGTTCAAATACAAATGTCAAACTGAAATTACGACCAAACATAATGAAAAAAAAAATGTCAAAAGGGTTTTAATTGAGAGGGGTAAAGGATGCCATTTATTTAAAATCATAAGGATAAAGATGGAAAAAAGTTAAAAAGCTACTAGCTTATTTTTGAAAAGCTACCTCAAGTAGCGTTTCAAAATAAGCTCTTATTTTAAGCTAGTAGCTTATTTTGAGAACATTACCAAACAGAGCTTATAGCTAATTAGTAGCTTAGAATAAGCTATAAGCTCATAAATAAGCTCTGCCAAACAGAGCCTAAGTTTTAAGTTTTCACTATTTATTTTCATAAAAAACTATTTTATTTTGTAATAAATTTAATAATATATTTGTTAAAATGTTATTTACAAAGTAATTAAAAAAAACTAAATATGAGCTTACATATAAACCTCATGCATATTTTGTTTCACATCACTTGTGAAACAAACAATAGTCTTAAGTGGTTAGGGCTATCGAGCTAGTCCATTAAATTTCGAGCTAACATGTTCAGACCATTGGATTTATCAATGTCGGACTTATTCGGCTAAATTTTTGTACCTTAACTCTAAACTTTTTTGGTCTTATTAGATTAATTTATCGATTTCGAACTAAGATTGAGGTATTAACTAATTATAACAAGTCGACCAATTCTAGCTCATTTCTCAAAGGCTCAAAGCTAATAATTTTTTTAAAGTTCTTTTTAAAACTTGCCAGTGAATAATACAGAGAAACTTTAGTAGGCAAAAAAAAAAAAAAAACTATTTTTATTATTAATAATTTAAAGATTGTATATTTATCGTGATAGGAGAAAAAGGTAGCATTACAAATTGCTTTAAAGGAGGACAAAAGGTTTAGGAATATGGAATAGGATTCACTAATTTTAGATTCTTATTAGGGGCAACAAAAAAAAAAAAAAAAAAAAGACACAATGACGTCATGGATCATGCGGTAAAAGACGTTGTCCATCTTTCTATGGTTGAATCCCAACTCAAAAAGTCTTTTTATTTTTAGGTCTCAATCTACAGAAGTGTTTGCACAATTATTCAATGAATTATTAGGTTTCCATTGTATGTGCATTATTTGCACTTTTATTGAAAATTATTTGGGTTTATTATTTGTATGTATATTGAACATACATATATTACTTTGTAATAAAGTTTATAGTACTAAAAAAAATATTATAGATATTGTTACACTTTTTTATTTTCAAATGAATTTATTTATTACTTTGAACTTTAAATATGATTTTTCTTAAATTATATTTGGATAAATTATGTATCTCAATATATTATAAGTGTATTTATATCTTGTCGTCCTTAATTATAGAGAACTAACATTATATTTTCGTCCCCCGCCAAAGACCTTGTGGTCTAGTGGCATCCGGTGTCCCGATTTACACTCAGACAACTGTTGACTCTTTGTGCTTTAGTAGGTTGAGAAAGTAGCTATGAACAGATACTACATTGTAACAGAGTTAGTAGTACTCAAAATATATATATATATATATATATATATATATATTTTCGTCCCCCAATTGATTACACAGTGAAGTCACTTTGCGGACAACTGAGGGACAAAGAGAACCACTTTAATTTGTTAATAATTATTAAAAGACAAAAATAGTAACGTTATAATTGAAGAACGAAAAATGTTGTTTTAATTTTCTATAATTCATTCATAGATGAAAATTGTTATTTCCCTATTGATTATTATTGAATTCAATGAGAAGAATTGTTCTAAATATGATCTTATTATTGATCAATACATTGTATTTAAAGTCCAGGAAAATATGCATTTTATAAGGGTAAAAAGAATCCTCGTCAAGATAAGAATGACAAATGATATATTCTCCATAATATAGGAAGAGAGAGAAAGAATTCTAGAGTGCCTATAATACAAAGAATTCTAAGGTTCTCTATAGAGAACAATATGTTTGTCTCTTAATTAGATCATTTAACCTTGTTATGGTCAGTGGTTTGGTGAAGATGTCTAGCCATCAGCTGGTCTTTTTGTAAATATGTAGTTTACTCGTACTTGCTTTGATACTACTTTGTCACAAATAAAATGGTAGTTGTTGAGTTGATCAATTGTCACGGGTTTTTTTTTAGTAGTCAATGAGGAGATTATAACGCGTTACTCAGGGCGGAGGCCTTTAAATAGATAGAGATTTTGTTCATTCAAATTAATTGGTCGGCCGGCTTCTGCAAGAAGTACAATTAAAACTTTGACTTTGCCAAGATACTCACTCATAGTGGAATCTCCTAGCGTAAAGATTGCAGCCGACTATGGAGACTTATATATCGTGCCTGAGAAGAAGACCCAAAGGCGACTTCAATAGTCTGTCATAGGGCCCGGGGCATGGCATATCCCACTACTATACAACATATATATAAAACTTCATTAGACGGAGACAAGATGGACATGCACAAAATAAAAGAATTTTAGCGAACCAAATTTTCGGTCGCATGATTAACTACAAAATAACGGAGCACTCAAGCAGAGCCCTAATAAATGAAAATGGACATGGTAATATGACATCAATGTAGAGCCTTAATAAATGAAACTGGACATGGTAATATGACATCAATGTATCCACGAGAAAAAGAGAACAAGTTGAGTCTTCAAAAACATATTTCATGGTAACTCAACTGAACACAGCTCCCACACTGTGGTTGGTAAGACTCAAGCCCTGGTCTCTTCTCCTAAACTTCACCCTTGTGACCAGTTGAGCTGTCCATGCAGGCTAAATGATATATACTTAATAATACAAGAAAGAGGAGAAAGAATAATTCTAGTGTGCTTAGAATATACAGAGTCCTAATAAATTTCACGATCTTAATCCCCGCAAATCATCACATTTTATTCTTGCTTTTTTTTTTTCCTATATATTGAGGTATTCTCATATTTCAGTGGGTTTAATTAAAGCATGTGCTGTTTTCAAAAAAAAAAAAAAATTAAAGCATGTGCTCCATCTCAACTAATAGCCTAAGCTGATAGTTGGACTGCATATATTATATTTATGCTCACAGGTTTGAGTTAAAAGTTGAAAATTTTTGTTAGGTAATTGATAATCAAGTAACCGATTTTTCACAATTGACTAAACCAAATTGATGAGTCTAGGTCAATAACAGGTCCAAAAAAAAGTACTATTTTTTGCTATTGCATTTCCTATATGCTTAACAATGAAGTGCTAGTGTTCCTCTGCTAGTGGTAGACAATGCCAAAAATGAAAATTGAATGCACAACTTAGTCATTTGTGGAGTACAAACATGGCCCGAACAGTGGGGGAAATAGGGGT
>CM008339.1:26270885-26281703 GCA_002525835.2 Ipomoea batatas
TTTTCATGACAAATATTGTAAATATATATATATATATATATATATATATATATATATATATATATATATATATATATATATATATATACATTAACTTTTTTTTTTTATTAAGAAAAGAGAATTTAAAAAGTATATTCCTTAACTCTCTATTCCATATTCCTACTACTACTAGTATATTTGATACAAAATCAGATTCATACTACTATTAGGATACATGTTCATATCTATCTATACTTCCATACTATTAATAAAAACAAAATCTTACATTTTAATTTTCCGTCCAAAACACTCCTAAAATGATTTATCTAATATTGTAAAATATGATAATACAATTCATATTCGTATTACAATTGTACATAACTTAGCATCATAAGGAGTAACATTTTATTAAATAAAAATAAAAATATTGAATTTGAGAGGCCAACAGCCCAACAATAATTGGGCTGAGTTTTGCCCCATCTTCATCTTTTATTCACAACTTAAATATAATCAAGTCGAAGGATTAAGCGTCACTTCGCTCCGGCCCAAAGTTCTCTCTCCATCTTCATCCTTCCCCTGTTCCCCATTCCCCTATCTACCGATCTCTGAAATCTGAATCCATACTCGGCGAACTTCCTTCCGATCTCACGATGGGTGGCGATTCGAGCTCATGGTCGCGAGCGCTGACGCAGATCTCTCCCTACACCTTCTCCGCCATCGGAATTGCCATCTCGATCGGCGTTTCAGTTCTCGGTGCTGCCTGGTAAATCTCCTCTTCTATTTTCGCCTATATTGATTCAATTTCCTGACATTTTTCCTGTTTCCAATACGTTAATCTCACTTCTTTTTTTTTTGCTATTTAGGGGGATCTATATAACAGGAAGTAGTTTGATTGGCGCTGCGATCAAAGCCCCTCGCATTACCTCCAAAAATCTCATCAGGTATGTTTGTTTCGGTTTCTATTTCGTTTTTTGATTTTTTTTCTCCCCCAGTATACCATTCGTTTTGAAAGCATTAGATTTTTCTTTTTGGAGAACGCATTAAACTTAGGGTGTGTTTGGTTCATGGGTTTAGCTAGGAATGGGAATCAAAGTCATTGTTATTGTTAGGTTGACAGCTTTCTAGAACACTACTATGGGATTTGATTACCCCTTAATTAGAAAACTCATTCCCTAATAAAATAAGGGTTTCATCCCATTATTTCCCTTGGTAATTTGATTTTTAAATATGGATTAGTGCTTTTAGATTTTTGGTTGTTTTTTGGTCCATATTGGTGCTTCGGATGCTTTTATATTAGAATAAATTGTCTTTGATTTTTTGTTCTTGTATTTTTAAAACCTTTATTTTCATTATAGGATCATATATAACCAAACAACAATATTGGTAATCATTCCAATATCACCCTACTACCAAACATGCAAAATACTTTCACCAAAGCCCATTACCATTACCAATTATTTGATTCCCATTCCGATTTCGATTCCCATGTGCGAACCAAACACACCTTATATTTTTCTTTTTTGGAGAACGCATTAAACTTAATGTATTGGAGACTGAACTGACAAGCGTATTCTAATTTTTATTGGTATAATTTATCACATATTAATTCTTAATTTGATGGGAATCTGTTCAGGAGGAATGAATAGGATTCATTTGTGTAGCCCTTTTCACTAAGATAATCATATGGAACAACTTTTGCTCTAATTGTTAACACTACTATTTTGATTAATTTATCTTCATACAGTACAGAAAACTGCAAATCCACAGAAAAGAATATTGTCACTGATAGCAATTGAATAAAAATCACAATGTTGAATACTTTTCTATCTAGGAAGTATGATGTAGGTAAAATAGTGGAAATTGTGTTGCTCTTTAAGAACTCTAGATAAAAGGCTCTCTATAGTCATCGTCAATGCCCATATACATTAGTAGACTAACAGATTGGAGACAAGAACCACAAATTGTATAATTCAACTGAAAGAAACTAAAATGGCTCAATTTTCATTCGTGTTTTAGTTTTTCGTGCAATCTAGTCCTAGTTTCAGCCATTTCATTTTAGTCGTCTGTGCTTGGATTTTTAAGTGTTTGGATTCAAATTCTTGATTCCTTGTTAACATTTTAATGAATAATACCAATTCTAAGCCGCCGCAATAGCTGCACATCATATCTCCACCTTTCTTCATGCACCAGTCTTATATGTTACTTTTATGAGTAATGCTCCATGTTTTCCCCCTCCAATTTATCCCTCATGACGTGCCAGTATCTAATTGGTGAGTAAGTTCTCTTTTTAATTAGTGGTGGGGTTAGCCCATTCATGGGCACACAGTGAATGGAAGCCACATAATGAGATAAATTATTGGAGGGGAAATTTAGGAGGGGAATAAAGAATTTTCCTACTTTTATTTCAAATGCAACCGCAAATATTTCTCATCCCAGAAGTTGTTTGAATTTCCACTTTAAAGTGTAATTTAACTAATATATGAAGTTCCGGCAATGGCTAAAACTGTTTTCCAACCTAGATTGATTAGTTGAATTTGACTAAAGATTTTCAACAGTGGAAACATTTTTAGACAGGAGTATAATTTAAAGATTTCCAACACGGTGGAAATACCAGAAAAGGGAGTGTAGTTTGTAATATTTCCAAATTCCAATGCCACTGCATAGCTTTATAGCTTATGTGCTTATGCTCCACTTTTTTCAGTGTAATTTTTTGCGAGGCAGTTGCTATTTATGGTGTCATTGTGGCTATCATTCTCCAAACGAAGCTTGAGAGTGTTCCTTCCTCCCAGATGCATGCATATGAGTCCCTCACAGCTGGCTATGCAATTTTTGCCTCAGGGATAATTGTTGGCTTTGCCAATCTTGTATGCGGGTAGGCTAAAATGTTTCTGCTTTTTCATCATATGTACTATCCCATTACATTTTAGTTATAGTCACAAATATTTTTGCTTTTTCATCATATACCCCATTACATTTTAGTTATAGTCACCGCCTCTGCATTCTTCCAACGTTTCTGATTATTTTTCCGCATCTTCTAACAGGCTGTGCGTTGGAGTGATTGGTAGCAGCTGTGCTTTATCTGATGCACAAAACTCCACACTTTTTGTTAAGATTCTGGTGATTGAGATTTTTGGTAGCGCACTGGGGCTGTTTGGTGTCATTGTGGGAATAATCATGTCAGCTCAAGCATCATGGCCATCCAAGGCATAGTGAGTTATGTAGGCTATTTTGTGCAGTGTAATAACAGTCTTCTACTCCATCTCTCTTCTTGTGTGTTCTGTATTATTTGCATCTGCGCACGTATTTCAGAATCAATAATTTGTGTTATTTGAAGTTCACAATAATAAGCTATTGTGCTATTTTTGGCTAACTTGAAAAAGCTTATTGTATTTGATTTCAAAATACATATTACATAGGATATAATTCTTGTTGTTCTAAAGGAAACAGTTGATACAAGTGCGTCTTTATCTCCCTTAGCAAGCATTATGCATCATGTTTTGGTCCATATTTGGCAGCTCTTTCATCAAGCCATGCCTTGACATCAGCCAAAACTCGATTGGCATCCTCATCGGGCTCGCCTTGGATCAAGGAGTGATACAGTCCCTCGTACAGCTTCAGGGTCTTGTCCTCACTCCTTGCCTTCTCGTACAGCATTTCTGCGCCGGCAGGAGATGCGACCCCGTCGGCTGTACCATGTGCAACCAGAAACGGTACGGTGATCTTGTCAAAATTTTTCTGAACATACTCGCTTTTATTGGCTATTTCCCTCATGGTTCCGACCCTCGGCTTTCCTACGTACTTCCTTGGATTTCTGGCCATGATCTTTAGCTTGTCAAGGTCTCTAATGGAGTTCCCGACAGCTTCCTGGTTTGGCATCGCTGCCCATGTATCGGCCTGCCCGAAGAGCAGGCCGTACATGAACAGGAGCGCCTTCGAGGGCTTCCTGTTCTCAGGGATGACGAGAAGTGGAGACGATAAGACGAGGCCGGTCCAGGTTCCGGGCTCTGACTGGAGATACATGAGCGTGGTGATCAGCCCGCCCATGGACTCCCCGAACAAGAAGGCCGGCAAGTGCTTATACTCTTCACTATACCTCACGCTCTTGAAGAAGCAGAGCGACGTGGCTGCCACTTTTTCCATGTCCCCGATGTATCCGCGGATACCTTCGGAGCGGCCGTGGCCGAGGAGGTCGGCGGCGAAGACGTGGTACCCCCACGTTGCAACACTTATGCATATCCTCTGGAAAAGCCAGCCGGAGTCGGTGCCGTAGCCGTGGGTCATGAAAACAGTGGCTTTCACTGGTTGGGTCTCGTCCAGGGGACGAAACGACTGCGTGTAGATGGTTCCGTTAGGGGTGTCGAAATATGAGTCGGTGTGGCGGACACCTTGGGAGGCGTAGTACTCCTCCTCCGGCATGTCGCCCCAGAAGTTGGGGGGCGCCGTTGATTCCCCCGGCGGCGGGGGCGGTTGGGTCGTCGCTTCCGATTGCATTTTGGATGGTGGTGATTACTACTACCATTGCAGAATGGGCAATGATAAGTACTCAGTAGTGGAGTGGGTGAAAGGAAGGTGACACGTGCAGTGTTAAACCAACAAAGACAAACAATGCAAGAGTCAGCACACACACTTGTCAACAGCAACCCAAGAAAGGTGATCTTGAAATTGGGCAGTGCATGTCTATCTACTTGCGTATTAACAAACAAGTTGGTGAAGTTGTTGATTGGATAACTATAAAATTATAAGTTTGACTTTTAAAAGGAGCGACCTTTTAATTTTATAGCAAGGATTTGAGAATTTCATTGGTCAGATTGTTGATTTAATAACCACTTTACAGCGTATGGGCGACTCCAATCAAGTTGATCAAATTGTTAATTTGAAAATCACGAGATTACAAGTTTGACTTCCAACCGGAGCGGCCTGTTGGCCTTTTTGGTTTGTGGTCTTTTGCTGTCTAGAGTCACAAAGTGAAAACTACGTAGTACGTGCATATTCTCAAGTAATGGTTACGAGTTTCTTTCGTCACTTCGAAAATAAAAAATAAAAACTTATTTGTAGTTGTCGCACACTTGCACAGTAGTTGCACTTACTATGCACTTGAAAATTAGCACAAGTTCCAACGTTTTTGTACCTTCGGGTTACAATCAAAATCTTATGTGATAGCGTAAATTAAAATGGGGAGTAAATGTTTAGAGTCACTATGCAATAAAGAGAAGAAGGTGTGAAAATACATTAACGAATGTACTCTGGTCTAATGAGGATTAGAGTTGTCCGAGTGATTTTTACAAGAATAAGAGTAAGTACAACATTAGACTATAGAAGATGTCCATTAAGCGGATAGAGAGATCCTATTTATACTATAGGCTTGACTAATTGATATGATAACTATTGGTTGGAGGAAGAGGATGGTTTGTTAGCCCACTTCTTATTTTGTTAATCATATTAGCTGACACGTCCATCAAGTATCAGCTTCCCGCTATCTTATAGGCATACAACCTTAGTAACTCTCGATCATTAGATCATTCATAGTTAAGAGCATCTACACTAGAAGATAATCTAGGATTATTGGAATAGTGCAAAAATAAAAAGGTGAGTTTAAAGAGATGCGGTGTTGGGTTATTTCTCAAAACAAACTCCTGCAAAAGCAAGTCAGTATGTATAGGGGTGTAAATGAGCCGAGCGGTTCGCGAGCCGCTCGGTCAAAGCTCGGCTCGAGCTCGGTCAAATTCGAGTTCGAGCCGAGCTCGAGCGACTCGTTTAATAATCGAGTCGAGCTCGAGCTCTAATGTCTTAGGCTCATGGCTCGTCGAGCCGCTCGCGAGCCATATATATATTATATATATATATATATATATATATTATTTATTTATTTATTTATTGATATATAATATAATATAATATATACATATAAAATTATAGTTTATTTTTAATTGAAACATGAATTTAAAATCAAACATGTTAAATTTGAGCTCAAAATCGAACTCGAACTCGAGCTCAAGATCGAGCTCGAGCTCGAACAATCGAGCTGCTCGAAAATTGGCGAGCTCGATTGAGCTCGAGCATCAATTCTCGAGTTCGATCGAGCTCGAGCTCGAACTCGAGCCGAGCCTTCCTTAACGACTCGAGCTCGAGCCACCCTATGCTCGAGCTCGGCTCGGCTCGTTTACACCCCTAAGTATGTATATGCAGGAGTGTTTAGATAGATAGAGGGCCAATTATATTGATAATAAGTGGCATTGGGTTTGTCTATATAAGCATTGGTTTTATCTATATAGGCATTAGTTTTGTTTATGAAGGCATTGGTTTTCTACGCAAGCTATGTTATCTAATTACTCAATTATCTAATCTTACAATCATATTAACAATTCATTTATGAACAATACCAATTTACTGGGTTTGGATAGCTCTTTTCAGTGGTATTTGTCAATTGTCAATTCTATCTAACAAATACGTTGCAGTACTTACATCCATGTGTTGTTTATCTCTCGATGCATCACAACAAATACTTCCAATGAATTGGTCATGACATTGACAACTATTTATGGTACGAGGAGAAAATTTCGCCACTTATTTAATGTTCTTTTTCCTTTTTCCTCGCCTTCTAAGGGCATTTAATTATGATTTTTTGTAAACTTTAAAAATAATTAAATTTTAATAGAGTTTTAATGAATTTCATAAAATATCTTTAAAGTGTTATAAACTTAATAGGAGTCTATAAAAGTCTATATAAAAAATATTTATAAACTTTAATTAATTTTATGGACTTTTTTATTTAAAAAATTCTACAAAAGTCATTAATATTTTAAATTGAATACATTTTTAAAACTTTTGAATGACTTCGATTCTTATTATTTTTAAATTTCTTACAAAACTGTTATAATGTATCATAAAATTCTTATTTTAATGATTTCATAAAACTTTTATTCTATTTCTTCTTCCTCAGCTCCGATCCACATCCATATTCTCAACTTCATTATTTCTATTCATTGTAGAGTGAAACGCTATATGTCAATCACTAATACAATATTAATAAGCCTCACCTACAAATAAAACTATTTCATATAAAAAATTCATAACAATATGAAATACACAAAATTTATAATAATAACAAAATAGCACGTAAAAATAAAATATTTAAAAATATACTTCCTAGTTATGCAAAAATAAAAAATCTTAAACAAATCAATTGCATTATGAATTTTTTATATGAAATAGGTCTTCGACTTTGATAGTTTAATTTTAACCAATTGAGTCCTATGTTAAGATAACTTGGTAATTTAATTTACCTTTATTAATATCAAATTTAGTCATTGACGATTTTAGTAATTTTACCCAAATGTATCTCAAACATAAAGTCAATTACATTATTTTTTCCAACAAAAAAAAATATCAATGATATTCACTAACATGTCGTTATCATTATATACAATGTTAATTTTTTCAAAAAAAAAAAATACACTTTTTGTTTGACTATCTCATGAGTTTAATAAAGAGTGTACGTAGAGCAATAATTAAATACCTACAAAATGAAAAAGAGTCTAATATAACAATATAACACACAAAGAATTAAATATTGAAGTGTGATTTTATTTAATATGCGATGCAATCCTTCAATAGTTCACAAATTCTCACATTAAGGTCAATTCACCTCATTATAGACATATATATAGGCTTAAAATTTGGTGCGAAGGAGTTCCCAGGTGAAAGTTACGGATAAATCTCAGGTATTGATCATTCATTTAAGATTAACTATTTAAAAAAAATCGACACCTACGATCTTTAAAATTGTGCACGAGAAGGCACAACAATGTGCATTGGAAGACAAAAATGTGCACTGGAAGGCACAAAGATGTGAAACAATTGAAAAGACTAAATTCAATATAGAATCTTCAACACAAATCATAAATGACCACAAATAATAAACTAACAAACAAGATTCAACTCAAATTAGTAATTAGTGATCAAGATCAATTGCTCTTTTTAAAAAAAGAGTTAATTATACTTTTGGTCCTATGACTATAAAAGTCTTGTTAATTTCAGTACTTAACTTTAAAAATTAACAATTTAGTCCCGTAACTATGCAATTTTTAACATATTTAGTCCGCTCGGTCAAATTACCGGCCAAATGTGGGGCCGTCAAAACTAGCAAAGCCCAATGGAGACTCCTAGATCCCAATCGCACCCAATAGTGGAGCATTGGAAACCAGGCAAGGCACCATCACCCCTCCCTTTAACATTTTGCAATTGAGTCCTTGTTTTCTATCCCTTCCGCTTTTTAAACCCTAACTTCCCTACCTCCCCACCTTTTGACCCCTAAACTTTTTCCCTTATGCACTTTACACCCCTTCGCTTTAGACTTGGCACTCTCACCCCCTTAACTTTATTTCTCAGCGCACTTCACACCCCCAACTCTTTTCTATTTTTACGTGGGCCCCAAATATTGCCAATGAATCCCAATCATTCTCTGGACCTAATTAAATTTAGTGGTGTCAAAATTTTGTAAAATACATATACCTATTTAACATTAGTTTTTCGGTGGTGTCAATTAACATGCATGCATCACTCTCGTCTAGATAATTGCATGCCAATTAAATTATATTCTTTTTAAGAAAAATATTTTTAATTATCAATATATCATTGGCCGCATGCAAGCAATAAATGACAATAAATGATTAAAAAATCTAATTGAACAAATTTTACAATTCACAGTTACCTAAAAAAAAAAAATCTGACTACTTTCTCAAATTTCAAGGGATCATATAATCCTTAATTAACCCAAAATTTCTCAAGTCAAAGCATGCACTAAATATGATTATAACAAGTTTATCACCTTTTAAATTGATAAGAAAGCTTAACATTTCTTGACTACCAAACCCACTAGGCTCTGGCAACTACTCCAACTTTTCCTGTGGGACTAGTTAAATTTATTCGACCAATTTTTTATATTAGTGTGGGAATTTGAATCCCGCCGAGGATCTAGGGATCATTGTAAAATTTTAACTGAACAGAAATAATGAAAATTCCTTGTGCTTAGAGGCAAGGAATGAGAACTTAAGGATTGATGAAGTGACTCACAATTTACCTACTCTAGCAGCTCTTGGGCAAGGATTTTGGGGGTTTTATGATTAGTCGTCTAGCGTATGTTGGGAAACTATATGTATCAATCGTTATATCGTGAAGTCGTGAACCACTGAGATACATATTATTTTTTGTATATTGCAAATTTATTTTACTATATTACATGTTTATTTAATTTTTAATTTGTTCATTATATTTTGATACATATTCATTATTAGTGTATTACCTGCAAATAAACTTATATACACTAAAAATGAACCTGCAGTATATTAAAATAAACTTATATCAGTAGTCCATCTTAGACAATCTCCAAGGAAGACTGCAAAAGGACAAATTGGTAAAAAAGTATGATGAATTTCACCTCGAACGAAGACGTGATCGAAACAGAAAAGTTTTTACCGATGATAGACAGTGCACAAAATTTTATTCCTATTTTGCCCTTGTATTTTTTTAATGTTAAATACTTAAACATAAATTATATCATTTAAAAGATCTCATCAATACAGTTAAAACAAGACTAATATCAAATACTAGCTCCGTATATATTAATTAAAAGTTAAACTATATAAAACATAATTCTTTAACAAAATTAAAAGGATTACATCCAAAATTATATTGTACGGAGTATGAAAATATTATTATTTACAGCACAAATTATATTTTATTTAAACTGATTAAATTTGAACTAATAAATTTTTAAATTTTGAAAAATCAAATTCTTTTAGTGTAAAATAACATTTAGTGCATAATAATGCGGTTGTGATGAATAAAATTTAGCTGGTCAAAATATTCCTGATGTGATAACATAGATAGTACCCTTTCCAACTTGGCCTAAAATTTTCCACAGGGGAGTAGAGTTTGTGCCACAAGCATTCACGAGGTCCTCATGGTTTTCAACTACGATACAAAATGAACGTGATGGAGCTAAAGCCCAGACTCTACCTATTTCGTTTCTTTCATGAGAAGGATATCGCACGCATTATTGATGATGGCCCATGGACGTACGAACAGAGCCTTCTGATCCTGAGGAGACTCGAACCGCATGAAGACCCGGAAGCGGTTGTATTAAGCCATGCTGAATTCTGGATCCAAATCCATGGCCTACCGGTGGGTTTTCGATCAGAAGCAGTATTGCAAGCAATAGGAAGGTTCGCGGGTGAGCTTGTTAAAACGGATGAAAACAACTTCGACGGTTCGCTACGAGCTTTCTACAGATTTAGGGTAGCTCTAGATATTTCAAAACCGTTGAAAAAAGGAATGAGGTTGAAGAAGGATGACGGGGAATGGTTCACTATTACATTCCGTTACGAACGACTACCTACATTCTGCTTCCTTTGTGGAGTTATTGGTCATGGTGAGAAAGTCTGTGCGAAGATGCTAGAGAGTAGCGAGCAGCATAAGGAAAAACCTTTCGGACCTTCGTTACGAGCAGAGAGCCGGCGAAATGCCCCCAACTCCGGCGAACAGTGGCTGGCACCGGACACATATGCCGACAGGAAGTTATGGAGGACTTCGGGAAAAGAAACGGTGTCGGATAACAGTGTACAGAACACTGGTTTTGGGTCCCCAAGAAATGACAACATTCCAAACTCCAGCAACCATGCAATCCAGGAGATGCCACCACCCCCGCATGCCCAGGAAGTTGAAATGCCTGATGCCATACCCACTGCCACACCCAGACAAGATGTCACGATTACCCAGGGCACGCTGCATGACAAAGACACGATTCTCGCTGATAATGGCAAGATGACAGAAGTTGATATG
>CM008339.1:26282129-26302286 GCA_002525835.2 Ipomoea batatas
AACTCACTCCAATCTATTGACATAGAAATAACAAAGTATTTAAATTCATAATATTTATTTCAACCGATAATATTTAATAGATTTGAAAATCAAAATAAATTTAAAATTTTAGCTACACTCCAACGACAAAAAAATTGATATGACAACTTCAATGGTTAATTAATACAAAATGATATAAATAAAAAATGAATAAGATGTCTATTTTAAAATGTAATATTAATATTAAAAGAATTTGTTAATGGTGAATTAAAATTTGTCCTCTAGCAATGTGTGCCTTATAAACACTTGGCAATTTGTCATTTGTGTTTTTAGGTCCGATCATGATCCAATCAAAAATTTGTGTACAACTCCTAATTAATAAAGTGGATATGAGATTGTATCTGATTTTTTTTTAGAGAGAATACGTAATAAGAGTTTTTTTAATTTTAATTTCATTTAAGCTAGAGGCTAGAGAGAAGATGAATATCCATCTAGATTGTACTTGCTTTCCGACCATGCATGAACTTGTTGTGAATGTCAGCTTATGTGAGAGGCACAATTATTGATTACATGGCTTATTAATTATGTTGTAGGGCACATATATGCACATGATTTATGGTCAAACTCCAACAAATAAAAACCAATTTAATTTATTCCTCATAAACAACGTGCACAGTATATTTGTGAGGAGCATAAATTACAATTTTTTTTATATGAGTTATCTTACCTTAGAAGATTTATTATTCTAACTCATAAAAATACATTATTCTAACACATACAGTACATTATGTATATTTGTGAGGAGCATAAATTATAATTTTTCTTTTTTTTAGGGGCAACATTTACACCACTAATAATTCAATGGTGACATTGATAATTGGCATATTTGGGAGGAGTATAAATTACAATTTTTTATTTTTTGTTAGTTCAAAGTTATTACACTTATTTGTCAATCCAACTCTTTTTCCTTTTGGATATTATATTTAAACATTTTCTTATACTTCTTAAATTGATTTTTTTTTTATATTTAATAGTACTTTAATGAAATTATATATATATATATATAGGGGCGCACTCCCATGCGAACTGCCGCCCAGATAAGAAATGAGAATGTTTTACAGCCGTCCACGTGTCCATATCAACAAATCAGATGCAATTTTAAAAAACAACGCCGTGGGTATTTTCGTAAATAACTAGAACTTTGGTGCACATAATTTCACTTACCAGTGCACCTATTTTCGCACCTATTTTCATTTACAAGTGCAAGTAATTCACCTTGTTAATATTCATGCACCTAGGTGCAACCTAAGTGCACCTAGTTATAACATCAGGTGCACTTAGTGTTGATGCTCAGTGTACAATTTACTTGCACTTGTATTACATTTTACTTGCACGTGTGCACCTATTTTCACTTACAAGTGCAAATAATTTACCTTGTTAACATTTATGCACCTGGGTGCACCTAGGAGCATCTAGTTATAACATTACGTGCACCTAGTTATAACGTTAGGTGCAACTACATACTGGACACGTGACGCGCTGCGATTCGTCTGCAATTCTCTCTTGGGTGACCCGTACGCACTTGAACGACATCATATATATATATATATATATATATATATATATATATATATATATATATATATATATATATATATACATACTAAATTATAAAATATTTTAATCAAATCTCATTAACCGAATTAGACAAATAAAATAGAATGAGAGAGTATAAATTTAATTGTCAATGCTTATATACAAATTAAAAATAAAAAACCAAAGTAGTAAAATGAGTGCACATGAGATGCGAATGGGATGGCGAGTCTATTCTAATTTAACAAATGAAGTTCATGTTCATTGCTTATGTGGTAAGTTCTGGTTCACCCGAAAAAAGAGTTAAGTCACATTTTATTACTCTTTTTTTTTTTCCTCTTCTATCAATAATATCACGATACATTGTGGAAGTTTTACTTCTTTTAAGAGTCGAATGTTAAATAGAATTTTTTGCACTTTTAGTCCCGATTATAATAGCACTTGCAATTTTGGTCTACGACTTTCAAATTTTGCAATTTTAATCAACGACTATTGTTTTTGTGGAAAAAATGGTCCTTTTGGTAGCTTTTCAGTCAACTATTCGCTAGAAAACAAAAATCGGTGGATTTTCCGGCAATTTCAGTTACTCTCGTCGAAAAAAATAATAATTCCCCTTTCAAGTAGGATTAACATGGACATTCCTAAAAATCTAATTAAAGTTAAACCTAATTCATTTTTAAAAAACATATGCAGCCGATTTAATTATTTTAATTTTAATAAACTAATTAAAGTTAAAATTAATTCATTTCTAAAAACATGTATCTAATTTAATCTTAGTAAAATTAAGTACAAATTCAAAATTATTTTTACTTTTTAGTTTAAATTTAAATTATTTTTAATTTTTAGCCAAAAGTACAAATTCAAAATTATTGGTACAAATTCAAGATCAACAAAAATAATAACATTAAGATTAAATTTAAAATAAAAATTAAATTTAATAATTGGCTAATAATTTAAATTTAATCTAAATAATATTATTTTTGTTGATCTTGAATTTGTACTAACAATTTTGAATTGTTACTTAATTTGCTAAAAACTAAAAATAATTTAAATTTAAACTAAAAAGTAAAAAATAATTTTGAATTTGTACTTAATTTTACTAAAATTAAATTTGCTATATATATTTTTAGAAATAAATTAGTTTTAACTTTAATTAGTTTACCAAAATCAAAATAATTAAATTGGCTACATATGTTCTTAGAAATGAATTAGTTTTAACTTTAACTACTTTTTTAGAAATTTCCATTTTAATCCTACTTGAAATCATAAATTTTTTCCGGTGAGAAATTGACGGAAAATCTACTGATTTTTTTCGGCAAAAAATTGGCTGAAAATCCGCGGATTTTTGTTTTTCGGCGAGTAGTTGACTGAAAAGCTGCCGGGAGGACCATTTTTGCAACAAAAACAATAGTCGTTGATCAAAATTGCAAAGTTTGAAAGTCGTTGATCAATCCTGTAAGGGTCACTATAGTCGTGTGACTAAAAGTGCAAAAAATTATGTTAAATATTCTAAACATTCCTTTATTTAAATAAGTCAATGTCCCCCAAATGTTAAATATTATAAACAATTATAATGTGTGGTGGCCTCGTACGTGTATGCCGTCCAGTGGGCCACTGATTTAATTTTCAAGTCTGCCATTTGCCCGCCGTTGCCCATATACGTTATATAACTCACCAAATGTCTCTGCTCTTTGGAACCACACTTGAAAAGGAACACAACTCAGACTCTGCAAAATAGTTACACTCTCTCCTGCTGTTTCCAGGTACAGGTTAGCCTATAATACAAGATTTTGATTCTTTTGAGGAAACCCACTAAAAAGATCTTGGTTTATAATATGATATTGCAATTAATATAAGATTTTGATTCATATGTTCAAGGTTTCCAGCCATGCAGAATCTCAGAACTCCATTCAGAGGTATTGCAGAGGATGTTAGGGGAAGAGTAGCCTGCTATAAGCAAGATTGGGTCGCCGGAATCCGGTCCGGAATAGGGTATATATACATACATTTCCTTCTTTGTATATATTCCAGGGATTGGGCAGAGGCCGGTGAAAGGCCAAGTTCAGCACCTGGCTAGGGGATTGTTGGGCAGAGGCCTAAAGGCTATAAGAAAATAAAGTTTAGTTTTTGGCGTAATAGTAAGCGCTTGATTCTAATATGTGGGTTGGATATGTTTGTGTTTTTCAGGATACTAGCTCCAACAGCATATATCTTTTTTGCTTCTGCTCTTCCTGTGATTGCCTTTGGAGAGCAGCTGAGCAGGGACACAGGTCTGTTTGTTTGTCTAATGTTTCATTAATTTTCGCGAATCGAATCAGGTTTTCGGGTTTACCTTAATCTGAGATTTTGTTTGTTGGAAATTAAAATAGATGGAAGCTTGAGCGCTGTGGAAACCTTGTCCTCCACTGCTATTTGTGGTATCATGCACTCCATTCTTGGAGGACAGCCTCTTCTGATACTGGGAGTTGCAGAGCCCACCATTATCATGTACACCTACCTCTACAAGTTTGCTAAAGACCAGAAAGATTTGGGACAAGAACTCTATTTGGCTTGGACCGGATGGTATTAATTTCTCTTCATCTGTTTGGTTTCTTGAAAAATTTTAATTTTGGTCCTCTAACTATTGACAGACCCTTTTGATGTAATGTTGCAGGGTTTGTGTGTGGACAGCTTTGATGCTGTTTCTTCTGGCGATATTCAACGCTGGTCGGGTGATAAACCGGTTCACAAGGATTGCAGGGGAAACATTTGGGATGCTAATCGCGGTTTTGTTTATTCAAGAGGCAATTAAGGTACTCTGTTTGCTGAAAAGTTAGTAGCTGATAAGCTAAAAGATTGAAATTAAAGTGTTTGGTAAAATTAGTTGTTGAGCCCTAACGCGTTTTGGTCTCTAAAACTTGTTCAAATGTTGTAACCTCTCAGGGAATGGTGAGTGAGTTTAATGTTCCTAAAGATGAAGATCCAAAGTCAGATAAAAACCAGTTTCAGTGGCTTTACACCAATGGGCTGCTAGGGGTCATATTTTCTCTTGGCCTTCTCTACACTGCCTTGAAAAGCAGAAAGGCAAGGTCATGGTGGTATGGCACAGGTTAGTTTTGTGCAAACATTATATAGTTCATGATTTCGATGAATCAATGGTATGATTCTGAGTTTCTGACAATTCGTCGCGTAAAAAACAGGCTGGTTCAGAAGCTTCATTGCTGATTATGGAGTTCCTTTGATGGTTCTGGTTTGGTCAGCACTTTCATACAGCATACCGGCCAAAGTTCCGTCTGGTGTTCCAAGAAGGCTCTATAGTCCCCTTGCTTGGGATTCTGGAGCAACACAGCACTGGACTGTTATCCAGGTACGTCTTTCTTGGCTCTATATAAGGAACACATGTTTCAATTTGGTATCAGAGCTTAGCAGAAGTAATTTATGTTAAAAGTGCAGGATATGGGAAGGGTTCCTGCTGCATACATCTTTGCGGCCTTGATTCCAGCCATGATGATTGCGGGGCTTTATTTCTTCGACCACAGCGTAGCTTCCCAGCTCGCGCAACAAAAGGAGTTTAATCTGAAGAACCCTTCTGCTTACCATTATGACATCTTCCTCTTGGGATTTATGGTATGACTAACTGAGATACATTCTTGCCATTTTCCGACCATTTGGTCTCATCTTCAAGGCAGTTGATGATTCAGATTGTTTTTTTTTTTTTTTGTTTTTCAGACTTTGCTTTGCGGTTTAATTGGACTGCCCCCTTCAAATGGTGTCCTGCCACAATCCCCTATGCACACAAAAAGCTTGGTTGTTCTTAAAAGAAAGGTGCGGATACTATAATATAATGCACATAGGTCAAACCATACTGAAATACTGAATCTAATGAATTTAGTAAGTCTAATTCATGGCCTTATAAACTCATATGTTTCTGTCTTATTTTTCAATGTGGGACTCTTAACACCTGCCAAGCAGTTGATGAGGAGGAAGATGGTAGAAACAGCAAAGGAAAGCATAAGGCAAAAGGAGAGCAAACAAGGAATGTATGGAAAGATGCAAGCAGTGTTCATAGAGATAGACAGCTCATCTATTGTATGTCTCTCTATTCTTTTTTTCAATTTTCATTCTCATGCTAAAAGCGCAAAACCATGAAGGTGTGGTTATGAACAATGGCTGTTGTTTTGTTTTGCTATTGAAGTCTGCAGTGGATAAAGAACTCGAAGACTTGAAGGAGGCTGTGATGAAAATTGGAAATGGAGGAGAAAAGGGGAATGACACATTCGACCCCGAGAAACACATCGATGAGTACCTGCCTGTTCGCGTTAACGAGCAGAGAGTGAGCAATCTGTTGCAGTCCGTGCTGGTTGCAGCATCGGTATGTGCAGTGCCGGTGATGAAGAAGATCCCGACCTCGGTCCTTTGGGGATATTTCGCCTACATGGCCATCGACAGCCTTCCAGGCAACCAACTCTGGGAAAGAATGCTGCTCTTGTTCATCACACCAGCAAGAAGATTCAAGTATGTTAGCTGTTATTCTATTCCTGTCTTCTCGGATTTGAACTCATGACGTTTGGCATGGGGTTGGTTCTGATACTAAATAAGGCTAAGCTGATAGTTGGATTGCACATTTATGTTTATATATTATATATATGCTCTGGCAGGGTTCTTGAGGGAGCTCATGCATCATTTGTGGAGACTGTACCATACAGACACATAGTGATATTCACAGTGTTCCAATTTGTGTACTTGCTGCTCTGCTATGGAGTCACCTTGATCCCCATAGCCGGCATTCTCTTCCCCGTCCCGTTCTTTCTGCTGATAACCATAAGACAACATCTTCTACCTAAGCTGCTGCCTCCTCGGTCCTTGCAAGAGCTCGATGCAGCTGAGTACGAGGAAATTGCCGGTGCCCTTCAGCCTTCCCTCAGCTTCTCCTTCAGGGTAAGCTAAGCTAAATGAGAGTTACAAACATCATATTTATACATCTGCAACCTTAAACATGTAGGCGTAGCTCTATTCCATTCAGTACATATGAGACATACGCAACACTGCATGCGAATATGCAAAAGAAATCTGATATTAGGTGTGTGTTATCAGGAGATGGAAGTACACAATGTTCCTGGGAGTGATGAGGAAGGTGAAGGCGGAATGAACGACGCAGAGCTATTGGATGAACTAACAACCAGAAGAGGAGAGTTGAAGCTTAGGACTATCAGCTTTGATGATAAACGCCCTCAGGTATAGTAAAGCTTGCATTATATATATAAAATTTGAATTAAGTGAGTTGGAATCAGTAATTGTTCAAGTGATTTGAGTGTGAAAGAGTTGAGGGATTTTGCAGGTTCATCCAACGGATCACTCTACAGACTCTGAAGTAGAGGAGTTGCATTAATCCGAAGCAAACTGAAAGACATGAAGTAAAAGGTGTATAGATATGATTTTAGGCTATTTGTATACAAAAACAGATGATTAAGCTGTTAAAACTTGGTTGACGTGAGTGGCCAGAAGTTCATATGAACAGCACTTTGTCCATTAATTAGGCTGGTCGATGTTAGTTTATATGTTAGCACAAATTGATGTAAAGAGTGTTCTTAGCAAGGTTTGTAAGTGTGGTATAGTTATTAATTTATATGCCTTTTTATCCCACTTTAATTTATATTACTCCGTATATTTTAAGCACCAATAGTCAAGTGATTAAGCTGATCTTCCTTTTTTTTTTTTGTTTTACATAAATTGACTCTAGTACCAAATTAAAAGTAAGTTTTTGTTTATATATTATATATACTTAACAATAATAAATTATGCTATCACAAATAATACATAAGATTAAATCATTCAAACTAAATTACTCTCGTAGAACTCAGTCAACAAACCAAAACCATCATTGACACCTCGTTTTTATTCTTAACCACAAATATGGAGTTTGAAATACAATGATGATGGAAACGAAATGAATCAAGTAACAGAGTAACATAGAAACAACAGTTAAATATGGCATCAAAATTGTGTATCTGAGTTTAACAACTCAAGAATACTTGTAATAGAGACTCCATTCTTGTCTCTTCTCCTATCTATGCTCACTGTTCCGTATAAAACTCACGGAACCCAATCGTCAATCAAAGTGATAATTATTATTATTATTATTTCTTGTCCTCTCACATTGATACAGTATTCGGGCAAAGGCGCTGCAGAATCAGTTGACAGCATCGATAACCAGCTTACGGGACTTGAGGGTTGACCATCTCAACCGGCGATAGTAACCTGCTTGGAGAAGTGCAAGTGACAACACAAATATCCATTTGAAACCCATCTGCGTACATTCGAAAGCCAGAAGGATTAGAGAATCCATTTTTCTCAGCACATCTGAGAGGAGAACAGAAG
Source organism: Ipomoea batatas (assembly GCA_002525835.2). Classification (NCBI taxonomy): domain Eukaryota; kingdom Viridiplantae; phylum Streptophyta; class Magnoliopsida; order Solanales; family Convolvulaceae; genus Ipomoea; species Ipomoea batatas. The sequence goes on from CM008339.1 coordinate 26,290,059, forward strand.
AGGAAATGCCTATGAAAATTAAATGCATGGTCCATCTGATTTTATGGCCACCATCTGTCTTTTGACTAAATATTTATGGCATAATGCATTGCTTTCAAATATTCATCATGCTTCTAAGTAATAAATTCATTGAGGCTCACTAAGCTCAGCTGGGGTTGATAGTATACCATTGATGATTTTGCTTTAGGATATCTATCTTAGAGTTTGGAACACATTATCTCATTTTTTTATTTTTTTTAAAGGCCATTGAAAACTTTGGCTATTGTTAGTTGGTGAAGCTAAAACTTGAGCAACTAGGTGTCTAGGCCCCTATCCCGCTATGCATATCCAAATTGTATACATCCACTGTTTCACGCACCTTCCAAATACAGGCTAAGTCATCAAATTATAGAGGATCTAATCACTTTCTTGTACTTAAGAGGTTTTTAAAACTTCATGAAAAAATGACTCAGAAAAAGGCTGCATTCATCAACAAATATGCTCCTGGAGAAATAAGCATTCAAGAATATATATGTATATATATTGGATTCAACATGTAATGCCACCCTCCCTGTGAGAACTGTGGACAAATATGGGTTGTCCATCTAGTAGATCTAATGGTTCAAAATAAGGTAAAAAAGGGGCGGGTCAGTTTCATAAATATTATAAACTTTGAATTTTTCAAAGTTTACAATATTTATGAAACTGACCCCATTTTTAAAATTTTTTTTCTTCATTTTTCAACCGTCAGATCTACTAGATGGACAACCAGATTTGTCCACAGTTCTCACAGGATGGTGGTTATCATGAGCCGGGACCTTATATATATATTCCTCAATTAAATTTTTTTTGCCAATGTTGGATTCAACATGTGATGCCAAAGCTTGCATTGCAGACAATTCAAACTGAAGCATACAGAAAGAAGGGAGGGAAGAAGTCATTGCAACTTACCAGTTTTCTCTCTTCCATTTCAGGCTCAGCAGCCCATGACAAGAATGTCACAACATCTTTGCCCATCTGTACATAAAACAGAGTATGATTTTCATAAGAATATATCAGGGAAAGACAAAACACAGAATAGCAGAAATGAAGACAAAATCTATACTTGTGCTTCTGTTGCAGGGACACCATCTTCATATTCAACAGCACCATCATTGAGCATTTTAGGCATAGCAATTGCACCACCAGGGAAGTAAGGATTATAGTGAAGGCCTTCTCGAATCTGCATTGGGAGACCAGATAACTAGTTGTGAGAACTATTCAAACATAAATTTCACAGAAGGTGACTATGAATGTCACAGTATCAAGACCCAAAAATCTAGCATTTGATTTTCTAAAAAGCAGCAGCAGCTTGAGGGGCAGAACTTACAGAGACACCAGCAGGAGGATCTCGGTAGCCAGTTAGAAGGGCAAAAACATAGTTCTGACCATTATGTCGGGCCTGAAAGCCAGGATTGGAAGGGGGTTATTACATTACAGACAAATAAATGTATATCAAAATCCATCTACAAATCTTAAGATGCCAAAGAGCATACCTTTGTGATAAGACTTAGATCAGGAGGATAAGCTCCTCCATTTGCAAACCTTGCAGCTGCTTCATTTGCATAAGGCTGCGGAAAGCGGTCACTCAGCTTCCCAGGGCGTGTGAACATCTCACCTTCATCATTAGGGCCATCAACAACTTCAATCTCTGCAGCCATTGCCTTAGTTTCTTCCTCAGTGTATGCCACACCAACAAGATCACGATAAGAAACTAGAGACATTGAGTGGCAAGATGCACACACTTGTTGATAAACCTGGTGACCTCGGCGAATTCTGTTTGATAAATTAAGTAGATGATGCCAGAAATTAATGCTCACTCTACCATAGGATAGCTAAAATAAACATTCAAAACCCAAACAAAACTAACTGCATCTTGTTTAGGTCACATAAGGGAATAAACTTATGAATATGCAGCCGAAACAATGACAAATAAATTTCGACATTATAAGCAATGAAGATTTAAATTTAAAACTTTCTAAACAGAAGATGACCCATAATCCCTAGTGACATTCTTCTTGAAAACATTTCAACAATTATGAGACAGAAAATAATCTACTTACGAAGAATGGTCATATGAACTGAGAATGCCTTTGTGAGGCCATGGATAGCTCGGACATTCTAGGCCATGCTCTGCCTCATCTGAGAACACAATAGTTGCACTACCAAGAAGCCCAGAGACTCCAGCACCAATAAGTGCAAGTACTCTAAAAGACTTCAAACCAGCAGATCCAAGCCCATCCTGCTAACATTTTGAAACAAATACTTCAATTAGTATTTTCAGATGCAATGTAGATGAGTACTGACTCATAAAGTACAAATTCTTGATGCAGGGGTGGATTAGTTGTCTCTTACCATCCAACTAAAAATATTGACCTAAAACAACTAATCAAGTGCTCTAAACTATAAATACAAAAACTAAATCAGGTACTAAATGAAAACCTCACTTGACTAAATAAAACTGAAAACGTTATAAAGACTCCAAATGCATGACTTTCTAATGCTTTGGTAAGAACACTATGATGGTCACTGAAACTAAATGTTTTACTTAGTGTATGACCATAGTTATCCAGTGGGATCCTCTCTAGGCAGCAAGCTGTCATTGTCAATTCTGACATCCAGTATTTTTTGCACATATTAAAGCATATTTTGCAATTAGAGTAGGTCTCCCCCATTATGCCACTGAAGAGTAAAAGATAAGCTCATCCAAGTGGAAAATATAGGATCATGATTTCCTTCTAAACAAATCAAGGGTGTACCCAATAGTATTGGTGCCAACAACTTTCTAGTTTTGAGATTCAAAAAATGGTTCTCATTCATTAAATAAGGCCAACCCCACCTCCAAGCCTGCAAATTGTAGTTTGCTTATGTATCAATTAGACAAAAGCACTAATTGTGCACAAATTATTGATTTGCTACAGCATGGAGGCAACCATGGGAAATTTGCTACTTTGCTAGACAATCTACATTCCAAAGATTAAGCATAATGGATAGTGAGAACTACAGAGCAACCCAATTAAGAGTGCCAATAATGCAATTTAACAAGTATCCCAAGAAGTTGAATGGTACGGAGTATTAAATTTCCTAATTACATATCCTATAAAATTGGAACACTTTATGTGATCCTATTAACTTGCATCTACGCACCTCAATTAAGCAATGGTTTAATATTTGCAACAAAAAACTATATAGCAGCAGCAAAAGAGCATCAATAAATAAATAAATAAATAAATAAATAAATAAAAGGAGGCTAGTTTTAGAGCTCAATGGCTCATTTATGAAGAAAAACTGCATTCTACGTCCATAGTTCATACAATCATACCTGAAAACTAGCCGCTTTTAGTGAATCAACGGCAGTCGGAAGCTTAGAATGGCCTCCCTGTCGCGTAACTCTGCCTAAAAACCAATTGATTTTTCCAAATCCTGATGTAAAAATTCACAAAGTTTCAAGCATAAGCGGAAACGATTAACAGGTAATTAAAGTACTAATTAAGACCGAATCTTAATTAACATCGTTAGCTATGTTGATACCTTCAGCTCCGATCCTGAACTTCTTCGCCAAACCTGCAAATTAATAAATCAAAACAATTAGCTCATTTTGCTTCCCCCAAAAAAATCACCGTTAAAAAAACACCTGGAGAGAATAAGAATTGAACAAGGAGAGAAAGATTACCCATGATGAATATCAGATGCGAAGGAACAGCAGCTTTGACGATGACTATATTTTGTCAGACGACGGAAAGAGAATTGGCGATGGCGTAGGTAATTGATTTCAGGGCATATTGATTGTTGAATCATTGATCGAGTCATCGGGTCGGGCATAGGTCCGAGACAAATCCGGGTCGGTCACTCGAAGTGCGCCTCGGTGAGTGAAGTCGGATCCGGGTAAAACAGTTGGTCAACTAACGCCTAACGGGCTCATTCAGCCACGTTTCCGGTAAAATTCATCTTGCTGCTCCATAAAAAGTTAATTATAAACTCAATTAAATGAACATTTTTTTTTTAAAACTTATGGTTTAGTGACACTCAGTTACACTCCTATATGACCCTTTAAATAATAATAGATATATAGGACAAAAGTAAATTAATTCCCTTGCTAATGAATAATACTCCCTTTGTCTCATTTTGTGTGTCCGGTTTATTATTCATTGGTCGAACCTACTATTTATTTATTGCTTATTTTTCCTTCTTTAGTAATTTTTAATTATTTTTAAATTTAATTTTGTTTATGTTTAATAATACTTTTAAGAGTTAATTTCATTTTTTGTCATAAATTTATAGGTGGCTATCCACTTTTAGTCTTTTTTATCAGAACATTCACATTCGATTATAGTATTATTGTGGCATAACCATTTTTGGTCATTCGTCAACAAAATCGTTGAAATGTCGTTAAATACAGAGGCATTTCGATCATTTTTATACAATGTGAGTTGTCCCCGTTATATTTTTAATTTTATTTTTTTTTGAAAAATTCATAATTAAAAACCGAAATGACTTTGTATTTAATGACATTAAAGTTGTTTTGTTGATAGATGACAAAAAATGGACATGACACAATAATACATACTAGGACCAAATATTGATATTCTAATAAAAAATGACTAAAAGTTGATAGCCACCTATAAATCTATGATTAAAAAAAAAGAGTCATTTCCATTTTTGGTCCTACTGTTATTAGGGCATTTACAATTTTAGTCCACTTCATTAATTTTTGCCACATTGCGGCCAGTCTTATTTAGTCCTTGTCACTTTTAGTCAATCGTTAAAATTTTTGTCAAATAACCGTCCAAAACAGGGATATTTTAGTTTTTTCATGCTTTGATCATCTTCTTAACCCTTTGTAGTGGTTTTCCTTACACATTTTCATCCAATGAAGATGTTCGGCGAAAGCTATGACTTTGTAATGTGGCTCACATGGCTTTCGCCGGACCTCTTCATTAGATGAAAATGTGTAAGGAAAACCACTACAAATGGTCAAGGAGATGACCAAAACATGAAAAGACCAAAAATACCCCTGTTTAGGACGTCCATTTGACGAAAATTTTAACGGTGGACTAAAAGTGGTAAAGACTAAATAAGACTGGCCGTAATGTGACAAAAATTAATGAAGTGTACTAAAATTGGCAATGCCCTGATAACAATAGGTCCAAAAATGGAAATGACTCAAAAAAATTAACTCATACTTTTAATGGAGTTTCTAAATATATAAATTTTATATACTAATAATAAACTTTATATTATAAAAAAGTAATTTTAAAATAATTTTAGTTAAGGCTCGATAACTGAATCAGACAAACAAAATGAGGTGGATGGAGTAAAATAAATTCAATAAATTTTAAACTAAAACAAAAAAAATTTAAAATGTAATATTGGAAATATCAAAATTAGTATTAAGTTATTAGCAGAAAAGGCATTTGTTGGGGCTAAGAATGTAAATCCATACACTCCCGAGAATTATTCGCATGATCGAGTCAACTCCTGCGGCCTTTCCTAAATGCTAATTGTCATTTCGCTTCCAAAACCAAAGAAAAAGCACACAGAAAACAGAAAGGGAATCGATCTCACTCACTAAAGGGGCGGACCTGAGATCACATCACGGTTGTTAACCCTAAGAGGCGTCCAGCATCTTTGCCACCATGTGGAGAAGACTCTCTATCCAGCTGCTCCGATCCACTCCTACGCTCTCCAGATTCGCAGCCGCTTCTTCATCTCCGTCTACGGCGGTCCTCCGACCTTCCGTCGCTTCCCTGTCTCGTTATTTCAACGCCGTCGCTGGTAAGCCGCGTTATCTGTCAGATTTCAAACGATTAGGCGATACATTTGCACGATTCTTTCCGGATACGAGAATTTAATAATTTGTCTCAACTTTTTGCGGAGTAGAAAATGTTTCGAAGAAGCGAGTCGAAGATGTAATGCCTATTGCGACCGGTCACGAACGGGAAGAGCTCCAAGCTGAGCTTGAAGTGAGTTTTCTGACATCCTTTTGTATTCTCCCGCTTTATTTACTGTGTATCAATACCTTTTTTTTTTTTTTTTTTTTTTTTTAATTTTTAATGGCTAACACGGAGTATCATTTGTATATTTAGGTGTATCTTCAATTATGTGCATTATATGCATATAGGATTGATTAATGTATAATTTTCTCATGTGTTTGTTTTCTATTGTTTTGTTATGAGCAGGGAAGACAAATCCTGGACATCGACTTTCCTGAAGGTCCTTTTGGCACTAAGGTTAGATGTGATTCTTGTCATAATGCATGAGCTTTGCAGCATTGGATATTATTTGTTGCTATTGCCATCAATACTACATTTCTACAATTAGATTATTACGGAGTATTAATTACATATAAAGAATCCACTGTCATTAGATTGTTATTGAGATTGTGTAATGACTGTATTACAATTTGCAGCTGCTATGTGATGTGTATTGTCATCTCCTATGTTTGTTTAAAATTTCCAGTTGGATTATACAAGGATTTGTTCCACCTTGGTCACCTATTTCTAACCTTTCAATTGATGAAAGGTTATGCTGCTACTTGGGGCATGTGATGTGAAAACAAATATGGATATGTGCATCCCAACAACAAAAGTTTGTTTATTCAAATGGTGTTATGGTGTTAGCAGTTAGTGGGACTTTAAATTAGAACAACTAAACAAGAAATGAAAAACCATCTTGAATTCGGAAGACTTAGACTTCGTTTATTTATTAATTAATCATGTGACCATTTATGTTCTACAGGCCAAGACTTTTTGGGATGTAATGCAGTTTTGTTTATTATCTCCTGCCAAGTACCCATCAATATCATGCCCTGATGTTTTTTTGTTTTTTTTTTTTGTTTTTTTTTTTTTTTAATAATAATATTTGATGCCCAATTTGCCTTATCACATTGAATTTTGTGAATGCTCTTATGTTTTTGTTTCTAATAGGTTGTGTGCTTGTGCAGTCTGCCAATCTTTATCCGCATTGCTTTTGATTTATGTTTAAGCTTTATGGTTCCTTTTAAACATACTTGAATGCACTTCCTATGCTGAGAATACATAAGCCATCAAATGGTACAGATAAACACATACATAAAGGGAAACATTGTGGAAAGGATGTCTGAATAGTTGGAGTGAACACCTTCTTGTCATTGTCTGTATTTTGTTGCACTATATATAATATGGTTACTCTACTATTTATATCAAGTTTAAGGATGCTGAGCAAGCAGAAAAATGGAGAATAAGAAGAGATCTGTTTTAGCATTTTTTGTTAAAATGACATATTCATGATTTCACAACGAAACTGGGAATCTGACAGCCACCACCTCATGTATGCCTGTTTGCAATGTTGTGAATAATGATATTTTCTAATTTTTAGTACTGGTGGGTTGGAGGTATATTACTATTACAGTATTACCTCCATCTGTATATATTTTTCAGTCTCATACTTGTGATTAGTAATTGCATGTGGTTTTTAATTAAGTGAAACTTTGTGTTGTGAGTCCATTCTGCAGTCAATTCATTGAGGTAATTTCACCTTTTGGTCCTTAAGGATGGTGGAAAATCCAATTCTAGTCTATAACTTCCTTTTTTGACACATAATCCTCTACTTTCAGAATTGTTCCACATTGTGCCATTACATGCAAAAGGATGGAGTGTGGTGAAATGTCAACAAAGTGATGGTATATCTGACATTTTGGACTGAATTTGAAACAGTTTTAAAAGCAAATGTGTCAAAACTGAAGGTCAATGATTAGATTTGGAATTGCCACTATATTCAAGGGACCAGGGTGGAATCAACTCACTTTATGCTTTAATGAATTTTGAGTTGCTTTGTATAAGGTGTCTGTTTTCAAGGATTGTATGTTTCTACACTTGTTTGCAGGAAGCACCTGCTATTGTCAAATCCTACTATGATAAAAGAATTGTCGGGTGCCCTGGAGGAGAAGGCGGTATGTCTCATTCACATATCTGTGTGGTGGCTTTGTATCCTGATAACAGATTCTTGTATTTTCTCCTGTACCAGTATTTAACTGTATTTATTGTTTGGTTGAAAATGTTTTTATTGTTCTCACTTCTCAAACATTTCTGTCCTATGTTACAGAGGATGAGCATGATGTCGTTTGGTTCTGGTTGGAGAAAGGCAAGCCACATGAATGCCCTGTGTGCACACAGTACTTTGCTGTAAGTATAATATGAACCATTTAAGTTTGTAATTTACGTTTTGGGCTTAATATCATCAAAATATACAGATGTAAATCATTGTGGGTTAATAGTCCTACTTTAAATTAGAATTAACTTGCGCTTATCAAAAAATAAATTAGCATTGACTTACATGGGCAAGAATTAGTGCACTAGGTAATAGGGCACTAAAATGCTGCTATCTTTAAAGGCTTTGAGGCTTATCTTAGTTTCATTTTGAACTTGCAAATATAACTCGAGTTCAATGGCCATCACTTCTTTGGTTGCAACACAAGGGTGCTGATTATTTCCCTATTTTGCAGTTGGATGTGGTTGGCCCTGGAGGACCACCCGACGGTCATGGCGACCATGAGGACGATCATCATCACTGAAACTGCAATTCTTCCACCAGAATAAATCTGGTTTAGATTTTGACAGATTAGTTGTTCTGCAAAATCTGGATTCAAAAGCTGTGTTTTGTTTGCTTTTGCTGGATCTAGCATTCTCATTGTTGCAATTGCAACAGATAAGCACGACACACTGATACAGTGACTCTCTAATAATTGAAGTTATTGGAAGACAAAACTTCAGTTAATAGCAATTTAAGAGTGTTTTTTGCTGCATAAATGTTGGATCAAGTCTAGTGCCAATATTTACACTATTCGTTAAAGTTATGCTCTCTTGTACTTGATTATTGAAATCACCTTCAAATTTTAATTTTAATTTTAATTAATTAAGTTCCAAGAAAAAAATTTCATTTCATTTGTATTTTGGTTTGCTAACAACTAAGGGTAGCTTAAATACATGTGGTAGAAGTGCATTCGATTCTTACCTCCTTGATTAATATGGAGTATAGATTGCCTAATACAGTATTCTAATAATTTCAGAAAAAGTTAAACGTTAACTGTTTTCGTATAAAAAATATTGTGGGTAGTGACGTTGGTATTGAGTTAGTAGCACAAACCGGGGAAAATGGAACATAGCTAATAACCCTAAACCATACGTTTTATGGAGTTTTCATGAGTTTTTTTTTTTTTTTTTTTTTGGAGAATAAGCTTTAATATAAATTCACTAAGTTTGTTGTGAGAATATTTGTGAGGTTGAATGTTGTCTGCCGAGATCCTTAGCTAGGAGTATATAGGTAGCGGGGTGAGGATATATAGATATAGGGTAATAGAAGACATATGGTGAAGAATAAAATGAAATGATATAATTTCCAAAAAAAATAAAATGAAATGATATAGTCGTAATTGAGGTAAATAAGTATGTTTAGATACACATTGAAACCTTGAAGGTACTTAAGTGAATACAAAAATAGGTAAATCAATGCAAGGATTTTAGTAGTTGCGATGATGATATTTTTGTGATTAACAGATTTGAGAAATCAAGAATTCGAATCCATGTGTATGCAACAACAACACTCTTGGGAGAGATGCCCTTGAATGGAGTTTAACTAAAACTTTAGTAAGGATGTGTTTGGAAACCCGAAAAATAACTGACTTGGTTGTTGAAAATCAAAACACACCCTACTTTTATGCAAATTATACCGTAGATCATAGCCAACATTGTAATGTGAACCATGAATAAATGTTTGTTTTTAATGTATTAAAAATTATTTTTTAGGTAATATACTAAAAATAAACTTATAGTATAAAATGAACATTCAAAAAAATATAACATATAATACACTAAAAATAAACTTATATGTCAGTGGTCTATATCCATATTATGTGAGTATAATGATTGTTGCTTTTATTGGTATGACCAACCCTGACATGTTTAGTCCATTTTGACATGAATCGATCTCTCGATGAAAGTGCACAATTCTTCCAAATTTGATTATTTGCTTTATAGTTTATAACTTTATATTAATCACATATTAAAAAGTTTTTAAATTATTTTAATAAATTTAAACTTTTGTAGTAATAGAGATCAATTAAAAATTGTTTAAAAAAAAAACATGAAAAAGGAAAAAGATTTAAATTTCCCTCACTAGGGTTTAAGGAAAAGCTGCTCAATCCTCCAAGGTTTAGCAGCCCCCTTTGTCTTCCTCCTCCTCTTTCTCTTTCCATCGCCATGAATTACAGGTTTCATAACCTCCTCGGAGCTCCATACAGAGGGGGAAACGCCGTCGTAGCCAACAACAGCCTGTTAATTTCACCCGTCGGTAACCGCGTCTCCGTTACCGATCTCGTCAAATCCGAAACCGTAACTTTACCATGCCAGTCCTCCTCCAACCTTCGTCGCATCGCCGCCTCTCCCGACGGCGTTTTCCTCCTCGCAATCGACGAAAACAACCGGTGCCTCTTCATTAACCTCCGCCGCCGTACCGTCCTCCACCGCATCACCTTCAAGCACCCCGTTGCCACCGCCAAGTTTAGTCCCGACGGTAACTTCATCGCTGTCGCCGCCGGGAAGCTCCTGCAAATTTGGCGCTCTCCTGGCTTCAGAAAAGAGTTCTTTCCTTTTGAGTTGGTCCGTACTTTCGCTGATTGCAACGATAGGATTACGTCACTGGATTGGAGTCCAGACTCTGATTACATTCTCGCCGGATCGAAGGACTTGACTGTGAGGCTCTTTTGCTTTAGTAAATCGAATAAGTTGAATAAACCGTTTTTATTTTTAGGCCATAGGGATGCAATTGTTGGTTGTTTCTTTGGAGTTGATAAGAAAACAAATAAGGTTTCCAGAGTTTACACTGTATCCCGTGATGGAGCCATTTTTAGCTGGGGTTACAGTGAAACTGATGAGAAATTTGATGAAATGGATTGTGATGTTTCTGAACCAGAATCCCCAGGTACACCAGAACAAAGGCAAGCACAGAATGAGGAAGTAGATTATAATTCTAATGCCAAAAAAAGGAAGAATTTCGATGGGGAAGACAAAAGCTTGGATGAGGAAAAAGGCCCTTGGTTGCATAGGCTGAAATGGGAGTTGTTAAAGAAGGATTATTTCATGCAAACACCAGCAAAGTTAACTGCTTGTGATTACCACAGAGGTCTTGATATGGTGGTAGTTGGTTTCTCCAGTGGTGTGTTTGGACTTTATCAGATGCCCGATTTTGTGTGCATCCATCTGTTGTCCATATCTAGAGAGAAGATCACAACGTCAGTTTTTAATGATCTTGGAAATTGGTTGACATTCGGATGTGCAAAGCTTGGACAGTTACTTGTATGGGAGTGGAAATCAGAAAGCTACATTTTGAAACAACAGGGGCATTACTTTGATGTAAATTGCCTTGCCTATTCACCGGATTCACAACTCTTGGCTACAGGAGCCGATGATAATAAGATTAAGGCAAGTACAGAATTGCAATTATGTTTGAATTCATCTTTACTTTAGTGTATGCAAGCTCAATACGTTGTACCTTAAATTGTCTGCCCAATTATCTTGTACAAAAACAGATTGCATGCATTTATTGTAGAATGGACATTTTCTTTTGCAAGATTTGGATAAATATTGGTGTCCAAGTTATCAAGAATTGTTAATGTTAATGAACAAAATGCTTCCATTGGTATATGGATTCACAGCACCTGTAACATTTTCTCCCTCCATGCCTTTTCATGGAGTAAAAGTTGTTGATTTTGATAGATTCCGTATCTTTGTGTAATGCCATCTGACTGGACTCTTTTTTATTTCTGGGAGACTGGGACTCTTAACCCAAGGTGCTTCTAGAAAGATAAGATTCTCAAATTTAGCTGCAGACCCTGATCCAGAAATTTTATTGTTTATGCCTAACAGGTGTGGACTGTTTCATCGGGTTTCTGTTTTGTCACATTCTCTGAGCACAGCAATGCAGTTACTGCTCTACATTTCATGCCAAACAATCACTGTCTCTTAAGTGCATCTCTGGATGGGACTGTTCGTGCATGGGATTTGTTCCGATATCGAAATTTCAGAACATTTACGACCCCTACATCCAAGCAATTTGTTTCTTTAGCATCAGATCAGAGTGGTGAAGTTATATGTGCAGGAACCCTTGATTCATTTGAGGTTACAACTGATTTTTTGTCAATTTTTGATATTACCTTCCACTGTCATTCATAGTTAT
>CM008339.1:26337178-26349081 GCA_002525835.2 Ipomoea batatas
ACCAAAATCAAGCCATATCACCCATGTCCATGTACCAAGGAGGTGGGGAAACCGCCGGAAACCTTTGCTACATTTTTTAAAATTTATTATTTATTTATTTATTTATTTTTTTATAAATTCTAATTTTTATTAAATACCATTATTTTAATACTCCGTAACTTTTAAATTAAAAAAAAAACTTAAAAAAAAATAATAATAATAAAATAGAAAACGCCGGCCACCCCCGATGACTTCGCCGAAAATTTGGCCGGAAAATTTAACGGCAGGACCAAATGTGATACAAAATGAATAGTCATGCACCTAATTTGAAAATGTTAATAGTCAAGGACCAAAATTGATACAAATTGAATAGTCATGGACCTAATTTGAAAATTTTAATAGTCAATGACCAAAATTGATACATGTATTATAGTTGAGGGACTAAAAATGATATTTTCTCTAAATATTATAATTTTTTTATATTTTAAATAAAACAATTACAATGTTTAAATATACAATTCTATCCCTTTTCCAGAAAATGAACCAAACACACAAAGACATTTTTCCATAATACATCCAAACATCGGGAAATGAAACTGTTTCCGAAAAATGACTCATTTTCCAGAAAACATTTTCCTGCTTTTCAAACGGACCCTTACTCTTATTCAACCAAATTACAATTATTTTCTTTATAATTGCCCGCTCCCAAGTCCCAACCAAACGCCCTGTCATTTCATGGTATGTAGTGTATGGAGTCATTTCCATTTTTGGTCCTACTGTTATTGGGGCATTTCCAATTTTAGTCCACTTCGTTAATTTTTGCCACATTGTGGCCAGTCTTATTTAGTCATTGCCACTTTTAGTCTACCGTTAAAATTTTCGTCAAATGGCCTTCCAAAACAGGGGTATTTTTGGTATTTTCATGCTTTGGTCATATCCTTGACCCTTTGCAGTTGTTTTTCTTACACATTTTCATCCAATGAAGAGGTCCGGCAAAAGCCATGTGAGCCACATTACAAAGCCATGGCTTTCGTGGACCTCTTCATTGGATGAAAATGTGTAAGAAAAACCACTGCAAAGGGTACAAGAGATGACCAAAGCATAAATAAACCAAAAATACCCCTGTTTTGGACGGTCATTTGACGAAAATTTTAACGGTGGACTAAAAGTGACAATGACTAAATAAGACTGGTCGCAATGTTGCAAAAATTAATGAAGTGGACTAAAATTGGCAATGATCCAATATCAGTATGACCAAAAATGGAAATTACTCTAGTGTATGTGTAGTTGTGCACCCTAGAAGGCTAGAATCATAGGGTAACCAATAAAAAATCAGGTTTATTCCAAGCGTTTTCAGTGATAGGTCTGACGGAGTGGAGAAGGACGGGTTGTAGCATCCAAAAAAAGCATCGAGCCTAGCAGATTGGTGGTGTTTCCGAGATCCATTTCACAGAGCTCCCTCCCCCCGATCCATCACTTGCTCACTCTCTTCTTCCCCTCCGCCGTGGAAGCCGATTCCGGCATACGCAGAAGAGTGGAAACACAGGAAACCACTAACGACTTGCCCAAATATATATAATAATACAGACAGATAGGTATCTAGAGAGAGAGAGAGAGATTGCGGGGGAAGGATGTCTCTAACGAGTGTGAAGATGACGGAGGAAGTTTGGCTAACTTGCCTTACGCATGCATTGTCCACAGAGACGGAAGAGATCATGGGCCTTCTTCTCGGAGACATTCAGGTTCGCCATTTGTGCTCCCCCTATCGGTCTTTTGAGGGTTTTAGCTGCCGAAACCCTATACCTCTTCTTGCCAAATCTTTATTCTTTTAAAGCTTGAAAGTTATTCTCCCAAGTGACCTGAAATTCATCGACTTATTTCCTTTCCTTAGCCTGGGAGGAATTTGTGGCATTTCGAATTGATTGATGAACTTCTTTCCATGTTGAATTGATTATTTAATTCGATCATTAGTGTCTACTAATTTTTTTTATGCAACTTTCTTTCTTTTAAATCCCCAGGGTCTGCAATGTTTAGATATCTTGGGGACTGCAGACAAAGTGATAGTCTAATACTAAACTCTTGGTGTTGTCATTATTCAGCTTTGTTTTAATTTGTGGGCCGTAAGAAATCTTTGTTGGATGAGAATGAGGCCAAGAAATGCTTCAAGTTGTGCACTTATGATGAAGAAATTGGTTGTGGCATTATAATTACTACCAGACTATGTTTGCACAATTGCACACACATATCTATATGTTTATGCTTTTGAAACTCGTCCTTGTAAAACTAGCTTGAAGATAAGAATCATCAATGTGAATACAAAAGTATCCATTAAAAAATTGTGAGAAATATTTACTATAATGTTTCACATGCATTGCCTAAATGACCTAGGTTGGCTATGAATTTTAACAGTCTTAATGTGAGTATGTGACACCTGCACATGACAACCGCCCATGGAAAGCTTATGTTTATTGGACAGCGTCTGATGTTATAGGATTATGGCTTTAGGTTGATTGCAGAATCACCAGTTTGTGGCTTTTATCGTTTCCCCCCACTTATCTTTCATGCTCCATATTAGTTAATTTTGAACTGAAGCATTATACAATTTAATGTTTATCATGCATCTGAGTTACTACTGTTGCATTTTCAGCACTCAAAAAATGGTAGTGTGACAGCACTTATATGGGGAGCATTGCCACAACCACGTTGTGATCGCCGGAAGGACAGGGTAGAGACTAACCCTGAACAGTTGACTGCTGCATCTGTTCAAGCTGAGATATCCTTCCTGTTTTATGCACAAGTGCTGAAATCTTTCTGTGTTCCCCTATCTTTCCCTCTATTTCTTTTAGTGTTTTTATTGTTGTAGAGTGGTGTCATGTGATAAGGGCACCTTTACTGTTTTACTGCCTATCCCATATGACTTTCAGTGCTTAAATGACCTTATTTGGCTCATTTTTCCACTACTTATAAAAAAAATTTAAATGAGTGGTTCCATTCTGTAGCTAATTATGTGGTGTCATCCACATGTCGGATATGAATTTTGTTGTTTACAGTTGTTTTGTCCCTTTGTTTAATTAACTCTATAGCACAGAATGACTGTGGCAACAGGAAGAACAACAAGAGTGATTGGGTGGTACCACTCACATCCTCATATCACGGTCCTTCCTTCTCATGTTGGTATGCTTTTAAGTAACACATCAGCTTTTGCTTTAATTTGTCATGGAGAAACATTTTTGTCAATACTTCATGTAATTTGGTGAATTTCATCATAGGCTTCTCTTTTCATTTTACTTAATGCTTCTCTGGAAGTACTTTTTTCATTATTAGAATTTTGTATTGGCCCATTTTTTGATAATAGTGTTAGAAAGATTTAGTCTTTAACATCAATTATTTCTGTGCTTGCCTCAAATTCATAATTTAGTTTTACTATACTGGAAGAAAATGTTACAGTTCAGAAGCATGCATTTGAAATGATCATCTACGTGTTGTCTCTAGTCTCTAGTCTCAAATGTGAGGCATATAACTAAGTCTAAGTATTCAGAACTACAGGCTTTTGGTATATCCTGTTTATGCATGAGAAGCTTCATTGACTTAGATGATTTTGTGCTTAGTACTGAAGGTGTTCATGATTGGGGAGATGTAGACTTAGGAATCCAACTTCTTTGACTGGTGCAAAGCTTGGCACCTTGCAGGTTTGCATAAAGCTCTTAAAACATATAATGATGGCTTTTATTTGATATAATAATCTTGATATAAAGACCTCTATTATGTGATGTATGAAGTTTATAGTCTACCATGACCTTGTTTGGTAATTAGTAGTTAGCGGATTGTTTTAGCAGTTTATAGATAGATGTTTGGTAAAATTAGCTGTTTATGATTAGCAATTAACATGTAAAAAGACATATAAGGATATGCTTATATTTTATAAAAACAATTCATTAATTATATAATAATTATTAATCATAAAATAATTGTTAATTATTAATTATATAATATTTTAAAATAATAATTTACTATTAATGTTTATAAATTTATTAATATAATATAATTATAAAAAGTAAAAAAGAAAATGTAAAGAAAATTGTGTGATGTGGCGTCCCACATTGCCCAGTTTCAAATTGTGCTGCAAGTCTGCAACATTTTATATTGTGCTTAATCAGCACAGCAGACCAGCAGTTATTGCCTGGTCTCAATTGCTGAAATTTGCAGTGTTTTCGAAATTGGCATTTTACCTCCAAAATGCCAAATGAAAAAGCCAGTTATCAAACACTTCTTTTAGATTTTTGACCAAGTCAAACAGCTAAAAGTAAACCCCAAAAGTTGTTTATCAAACAAGGCCTATATGTCCATATCTTAAGTACCCACTTCCCACTTTCAGAAATAGAAAGGTGGAATATGCTTACCTCTTGAGTCTTGCCAGCATCATGGCATCATCTGAATTTGTTTAGCAATTTGAAAGACCAAACAATTGTTGGTCATCCACACTATTGAGTTCCTATCTAGGTATGGCCATAAGAATATGGATGATTGGGATATGTGGCAGGTGGAGGTTATCTATGTTTGCTGTGCATGAAATAACGAAAATTTTATACTCTGCAGTTGAATACTTTTATAGTGTGGATACTACCGTTCTGATCACATTGCCCTTTCGATTATGCTCTCTTTCCAAAAACTAGTTGATATGCATATTAATCTCCTTATCCTTTCCTTTTTGACACAACTCATGAAGATGTCCGGACACAAGCAATGTATCAACTTCTGGATTCTGGATTTATTGGATTGATATTTTCATGTTTTAGTGAAGATGCACAGAAGGTTTGTGTAGTGTGTTCATACATGGCATGTAGAAAGCATTTTAAACAAAAGCATGCAATTGCTGAGTGAGTTTATTGCTTTTCCTTTCAATTCTTTTTTAAGGTTGGAAGAATTCAGGTTATTGCATTTCAGTCCTTGGATGGAAAACAGAATCATGTTTTGAAATCTGTTCCTCTTTCCCCTGTACATAAAAGTTCTGTAATAGATCTAGAATCATCTCTAAGTTCATCAGAGACATCAGCAAGAGCTTCTGCAAGAGGAGAGATTCTTGAACAAGACACTGGTGATTCAAGGGCAATTACCTTACCTTCTAAGGTAACTTTGTTGATTATGACCAATTGCTCATTCTTGTTAGCAGGCTTCTGATGCTATGTTCTCTTCCCTGATAAAGTAGTCAAAATTATAGTCTCTCTTCTCCTGGAATGGGCATTTTGCAATTTGTTTATTCATTTATATGGTGGGTGTTTAGGAAGTGAATAAAGTAAATTTAGCTACATAAATTTTCTTTTGTTTGCAGTCTTGTGGCTGTACCCTGGACCTTGTTTCCTTCCATTTCTTTTTTAATTCCTCTTTCAAAGGTGGGGTGGGACGGTGGGTTTGGCAACATTTTAAAATTCATTTCTGTATTTGAACCACCCACTATTTTCACTGCAAAAGATGGAAGGATAGCAATAGTGCCCATGCTTTTGTTTTTTGTTTTTCTAATTTTTAAAATTTTATTTCTAATTGACTTACTGATGTGTGCCTGAGGTATTGTTGTTGCTACTGCTATTGCTATTGTTCTTGTACCCGTTTATGAATTTGAATAACAGATATGCTTCTGTAATATTAAAATGGTATCACTCTTTTCACTCCATTAATGAATTCTGTCCATATCCATTTGGCTAGGCTGTGGGAAGACCCTCAGACTTGGGGGGTTTCTTTGCTAATATTGATGCCAAGACTGGAGAAAACTTGCATACGAACACTGTCAGTAATGCAGCTATTGAGATAGATCACATGGATATGTCAGAAAGTATGCAAGAAGCAATGCACCTGTCAAATATGGAGATGAGGTACATTTGGAGTAGTACGTCAAGTCACACTTCATATAATCATATCATCTCTTTATGTACTGGTATATTTATTTTCAAATATGGAGATGAGGTATATTTATTTTCAATTTTTATTTGTATATTGTATTTTATCCATGCCATGCTTCTTTTCTATTCTCATCTGCTTCCTCTTACATTTTTGTTTGTTAAATTTTGGCACATATCAAGCCCAATGAAAGTAGGATTCATAAAATTTAGTCTTGGTACTACATTTTTGTTTGTTAAACATTTCTTGCTTTTCTCCTGGCAGTGGTGCAGAGTATGTCAGGAAGGAGATCCCTCTTCTTGTTATGCCATCGTCATCACTTCTTAATCTCGATACACCTTTGAGTTCATTTACTGATCTGCAACGTGTACTATATGAAGAGGAGCGGACTGCATTTAATCAAGCAGTTACACAAAACATGAGGTGGCACATCCAATATATTGTTATTTCTCTTTTGCTTTGCTTGACGCTATATGCTGCTTTTGATTCTTGTCATCATTGAAATCATCTTTTTTAGGGATGGAAAAGTGCACCCTCTAACTTTTATCCATCACACATCCACATATCAGGCTTCCATGTGCAAACTGATGGAATATTGGTAAAAACAGTTTACGCTTCTGACTTCTTGTTACTATGCGATGTGTGTTATTGTTACTGATTGCTTTTCATATGAAACAGCTTGAGCCCTGCCATTATTGCTCTCCAGGACCGCTTGCGAGAAAATGAAATTCAGGTGTGAATCATCTTATTTTGCTTCATACTTTCTTTTCCGAATTTGACCCCTTCCCACCTCCAAAACATAAAAATGAAGACCACCTTATAGTTACTCTAGTTCTCCTTTTTGATATTTTTTGTTTTGTTTGGGAAATAAGTGTTACTACGCTTTGGGTATATTCCAAGAATGGTTTTTGCTTTATAATTTTTTATCCTTAGCTACTTTCTGAGACACTAGTGTCTTGTATTATTTCTCCCAAGTGGCTGATCAAGTACTTAATCTTCTACTTCTCGAGACAGCTAAAGATGCTAGCTGATGAAGCCAAGGTTTTGGAATCGGAGACTAAACGAGCAGAGACAACTACAGTTTCTCCTCGTAGAGGTAGCCCTTCATCAGGCCACAAAGACTTGTATCCTCCTGGTGAATTAAGCAACACAAGAACTTTTGGTAGTCCTGGTAGCCGGAGCAGAAAAGGAGATCCTAAACCCTAATATAAAGAGACTAGGATCCTTACTCTAAGCGAATTGAAGTGTATTATATGTAGTAGTGGGGTATTTCTTTCTCTTTTTTGTGCTTCCTTTGAATTGTAATTTTTGGATATGTTGAGAAAGTTCATTTTGTTAATACCTATAATTCAACTGCTCTTTCTCTCAGCTGAATGGTAGTTGAAATGCAACATAACACTTGCAAAAGCTGGTTGGGTCCTACATTCAATCTAAGTTATGTTTCTGCCCTAATGTTCTTGAATGAATATGAATTGTGATATGCATGTGCTAACCATTGATTTCCAGTATTTAGGTATATAAATAGTTTATTTACTTAGTTTTCGTCCAGCTGTTCCTTTGTTCTATTCGTGCTTCACTGAATCTTCAAATCTTGAACGAAAATTCTTAAGTCTCCCAAGAAGAATCATGACACTCAAAACAAGTTTATAGAAGAGTTAAACTTTAATTGCCAGATAGATAATAGTTAAGAACTAAATGTGATTGACTTCGTTTTCAAAAAAAAATAAAATGTGATTGACTTTGAAGTGGAAATTCTCAATTTAACTTGGATGCAAAATTGCCCCTAACATATATGGTAATAGTTAAGATCTAAATGTAACTGATTTTGAAGTAACTTGGTGGCTTCCCCATTATCTATTTTTTGGAGTGACTAAGAAACTTATTGCAATTACTATCCAAAGGTGTTTATTAGGTAAATCGTGCATTGTGATTTTAGTCGACAAATGATTACAAAGAGGTAAACCTGTTTAGGTCATAGTTGACCGACTCAAATCAAGAAGGTCAATAGTCTTTTCTGTTGATCGTCTCAAACCAAGGAGGCCAATAAATTTTCTTTATGGTTAACAAGTTAACAATCTGACTAACTTGGCTGGAGTTGCCATTCCTTTCCACAACTACTACAACTAAAATTGGTTTGGTGAAGTTAGCAAAGTTTGCACAAAACCATCGAATCCAAGCATGCCACTTACATGTCCAATGCCAACTAATCATCTACATGTTTTGCACATGCTAAAGCAGCTTAACTACACTCAACATGCTTTGAAATATCATGTTACGTGCCTTAGCTTGCATGCTTAGTAATATCATTGTGCCATGATATACTAAGAACTAACCATGCCCGCAACTTAATCCATGGAATATATGCTAATGGTTTAAAGTTTTAACCAATACGCTGACATCAAATGTGGGCTAAACAAATAACAATGCCTAAACTTTTGCCACAAACTAACTCTTGTATTAGATGCATTGCCATAGCCCAAACCAAAGCCTTGTGCACCACATGCACATCAAACTTCAACAACTCATTCTTTCCCTAACTCTTATAATGCTTCACAACCTCCCATGGTATTCAAATCAACTTCTCTTCTATGTAAAAAAGAAATTACAAAAAAAATAAAAATAGAGGATGACCTGACACAATTCATATACGTGATCCTTACCATGTTAATTCAAGTATTGTAACATGGAAGTTGGGCCTAGACAGGCCCTTGTAAACCTAACGCTATCAAAATATAAAGTCAGAGGAGACCTAATTCAAGTTGTTATCTTTAATTTATTAAAGTATAAACTTGGATCTTTATTAAAATATATAAATTAAAGTGAGGAGTGAGAAGAGACCCACAAAGTTGGAGGAGAGAGAAAAAGAAACCGTCCATATGAACCTATCCTCCGTTGACATCTCTTTTTCAGATAGTAATAGTATCTTTATATAAAACGCTACTCTACATCACCTCGTTCACATCGTCTACAAAGCAAAGCTTCAAACTTTTTCCGTAGAGTTGCTTCTCCGAAAGAGATTTTCACTATCTTCATGGCTGCATGTAACTTTCCGCTTCTCTTTTTTCTATATTGATACTTCAACTATCTCTATATCGATATATTACATGCCAATTTTCACTAATCTTCAGCTTTTCTCCAACTTAATCAAACAAAACTTCTTATTTGATTTGAATAGAATGCTGAATTGCGTTTGAATTACTCTCTTTCCCCATCACTTTAATCGAAACTCCGGATACCTCTATTTCCTTTGGTTTCAATTTTTCTTTTCGAATTTGTTTTATAATCTGCTGATCGGCTGGTTCTGAGTGTTTTTTTTTTTTTTTTTGGATTCAATAGTCAAGCTTGAGGGTTCTACTCTGAAGATAACAAGCCTGAATTTGGGTTCGGCGAGACCCAAATTGACTACATTTGGTGCTGTCAAAATTCAGTCTTTGGTTCAGTATAATGGTCTGCTAATATCCTCTAAGCCAAAGAAACCATTATTGATGGGGTGTCGAGCTTCCACTTCTGAAACTCAATGTGGGTTTGTATTTTTAGTTTTCTCCTTTTCATTCACTTGCATGTAGTTTTTGGTTTTCTTTCTGATGTTTTGGTTTCTTAAGGTTTTAATGTGCTCTATATAATTTTCTTTCTTTCTATTCTATCTGATGTAGACTTGAATAAAAACTACGGAGTATTATATTCTTCAAAGTTTAATGTAAACTATTGTAAAAGGCTCCATATAAATCACTCAAATTAAACTCAGCTTGTGGACATCCTCTCATCTAATGGTTGTGATTTCCCCCTTAAATATCCTATCAGGCCGGGGTGTGGGGGCTTGGGTCAAGGGAATTTCGCCGTTTGTGGGCGAGGAAATAAAAAGAAACCCTAATAAGGAAAAAAAATTAATGAACTCATACCAGGAAAAAAGTTGGCAACACTCAGGTTTAATTGTTCTTGTTTGTACTTAATGCTGATGGTTCTAGTGTTTAAACATAAATGTGAAACCTTTTCAAATTCTGAGCACATATATATGGTAATAATTGATGGGTTTTGGTATGTAATTGAAACATGTTAAATTAGTGCTTTTTTGGCCTATCTAATTAAGCTGCAGGTTGAAACTAGGATGGACTTCTATTATTATATTTGTTCTGTTGTTGAAGCAATCATATATATATTATATATTCCATTACTTCACTGTTCATCTTGCAAGAATGGAGTTGGCAGGTGAATACATAAGAATCCTTTAGAAATTTATACTTCCAATGATTATAATACTCCCCAATAGTTTTATATATGCTCTTGGAATGGAAATTATTCTTTTGTGTGTGTGTAAATTAACACTTTGCTGTTTCTGGTAAACACTTTTTTGCTTCGATCTGCTCATTGTTAACTGCTAATGATCGAGTTATGCTCCTTCTTACTTGTATTTGTATTTTTTTTGCTCTGTAAAAACGCAGCTAAGAAAAGTTCAGATGGAAATCATAAGGAGGTTTTCTCTTCACCTGCGGTTAGCCAACTCATTCCTTACTCGAGAGAGGTGAGCATCTCGATCGGCTTTGCATTGTAATTACTTGTCTGATGGAGTGAAAATTTCTTTCTGCCCTTAAAAAGTGGCATGATCAGGAGGATTAGAGGGGACAAAAAAGGAATAGATCAGAACACAACGGAAAAAGTTTTTTTGTCAAATGCTTGTGATGTACGTGTCTTAGCCACGCTTGTATACATGATGGCATTTTGTTTAACTTCGATCCTGTCTTGCTTTTATAGATACAGAATCTACTCACAGAATTCTCTGACTCAGAATCAATTGCAGAGTTTCAGATAAAAGTAAGCAATATTTCCTTCTTTTCCAAGTATTTCCTATTATGGCATCCTTGATGAGTAGTTTTCTGCTACTTTTGTATGCTCATCACCTACTTTTAATCTTTCTTTTCTTTATCACCATATTTTCAACTCACCTTCTTTGTTTTCTTTTAGATAGGTGAATTTGAGTTACATGTGATGAGGAACTTAAATGGGAAAAGCACGCCACCTCCTCCAATAACTGCACCTCTCACTGTCACTGTCTCTACAGCTGCTGAAGCACCTAACTCGTACAGTTCAATTTCAACAACATCCTTAGCCCTCGGTAAACCGTTAGTGACCCCTCGTGAAAAAGATGCATTGCTTGCTAGGGCTGCCGAGGAAGGTTTTGTTGTAATTCAGTCCCCTAGGGTAAGAATATATATATTTGTGATTAATATGATATAAATACAAGCTGTACGTGTGTGTCTCGAGGAGTCGAGCGCTAAGTTTTTGCGTTGCAGGTTGGGTTTTTTAGGAGATCTCGTACTGTTAAAGGAAAGAGCGGTCCACCGTCTTGTAAAGAGGTAGGATCAGAACCGCGTTGTATGATTTCTCATCCAGTTCTCGTCGTCCAACTACTAACTGAATGTTTATTTGGTACTCTTAACAGAATCAAGTAGTCGATGAGGGCCAAATTCTCTGCTACGTTGATCAGCTTGGTGGGGAGATGCCTATTGAGGTTTAATTTGGACCTTGATTTCGACGTGATAATTTCTTAATGAGTCGAACTATATTCAATGGTCTACAACTGATCATTTTTCCCTATGGGTTGAAACTTTTGCAGGCTGATATATCGGGAGAAGTTGTCAGCATATTGCTGGAAGATGGAGGTATGTATGTATATGTTTCTTGTCGTGTGATACGATCATTTATATATGTACGTTGTGATTGTTGGTGTATGTGTTGTGCAGCTCCGGTTGGATATGGCGATCCCTTGATTGTCATTCTGCCTTCTTTCCCGGGCGGTAAAGAGCTTCCGTAGATTATCTGTTGTAGCCTAAACTTTAGTATGTACCTTATTATATATGCTCATTTTCAATATTGAAGAAAGTAGATATAGATTGTACAGGGAATTGGTCAGAATGTAGACCCATCCTGCAACTAATTTAGTCTCTGTGTTGTGTTGTTTTTCTTTACAAGTTACAACTCAGTGAAATTTGATAAGGAGTGGCTCAATATAATGATACATGGACCACCTTGTTTGC
>CM008339.1:26410276-26422940 GCA_002525835.2 Ipomoea batatas
TGCTACAAAAATCATAGTACCAAAAATACAGCATTAAGGCAACAACAACAAAAAACATACTACATGACTAAGTTCTGCCAAATGTGAACCATGTCTAATTATAATAGGTAACTCCCTAGTTTTTTTTCACTTTTTGTGAACCATATCCTCATCTCTTGGTGGTTGACTGGTTAGTGGAATCTGTTCAGCAACTTGCATTGGTTGAGTGAGTATGTGTGCCACAATGCCATCAATGTCCAAGTTTGTCAACCAACTTTCATCATCTGTTGGAGCTTCAACTTCAAGCATATTTTGAATTGAAGGTTCAGGAACTTGAGGGACTTGAATGGGAACCTGAATAATTGGAACTTGAACTGGAGCATCCTTTTTCTTTTTAACCCTCACTCTTCTTTTGGGATTGTTTTATAGTGTGCAACAAATACAAAAGTATTAATGAAATATAAAACATGCATAACATATGTATTAAAATCATTTAGAACAGCAGTCTTACCAATCTAGCCTTAACATTAGGATCTTCAGGGCATTTTCTTCTATTATGGCCTTCTTTCTTATAGTTGGTGCAGTGGATGTGAACATGGCTACGTTTGAGATGTATTCCATCGTTGGTTAGCTCATCACCTCCTTTTTTTCTCAGTTTTTTGGGTCTTCCAGCCTTAGCAGTGTATAGAGGTGGCAGTGGTGGTTCTCTATCAGAAGCAGGCCACTCTGATGGACCTGCCATTGGCTTGATACTCCCTCCATATGATTTCAGATAATTCTCAACAAAGTATGCTTGATGAACATAATTATTGACAGGGCCATGGCCATGTTTCATCCAAATTGCACATATAGCATGCCTACATGGAATGCCACTCAAATCCCAACCTCTACATGTGCAAGTAAACCTACCCAAATCAACTTCTTTTTTCTCCAAAACCTGCCTAAGTGCCCCCCCTAACCTCAAAGAGGTTGTCATCACATTGTATTCCCACATAACCTCCTGCTATTTTTTCAGCTTTACTAATTTTATTTAATATTCTAGGACAAATAGGTGAAGTCCATTTCAAAGCTTGTTTCCTACACTCAAACAACCTAGACATTATCAGTTTTCTCAAAGTCTCAAGACAAGTAATTAGAGGCTGCTGCCTAGCATCTAAAATTACAGCATTATATGACTCACAAATGTTGTTAACTAAAGTATCACAATGAGCAGAAGTGGTGAAATGAGACCTGGACCACTCTGATGGTTGTTTGTCACAAAGCCACTCATATGCCTTAGCATCAATATCATGCAATTTTTTCATGGCAGCAGTGAAAGTGTTGACAGTGGTAGACCTTGCAGCATCCCATAAAGCATCCTTGATAGCTTTTCCAGTTAATCCAGCTTGCTTCATATTTCCATGTAAATGTCTTACACAGAATCTATGAGTAGCTCCAGAAATAACTTCCTTAAATGCATCGATTAAGCCCTTTTGCTTATCTAAAAATCAAACATTATAGTGAATTAGTGATGATTACAAGAAGAGTTAACATATAGTGCAAAAAATATATTTAAAAAAAAAAATAGAATATACCTGAGATAAATGTGATATGGAGCTCATCAGCAGGAGTGATAGAGAGGTCTTTTTTTAACAACTTTAAGAACCAGCTCCAAGAATCTGTTCTCTCACCTTCAACTATAGCATAAGCTAGAGGAAAAACTGAGTCATCACCATCAACCCCAATAGCTAACAATAACTGACCCCCATATATTCCCTTCAAGTGGCAGCCATCTACTCCAATAATAGGCCTACAAAATTTAAATCCTTGTTTGCATGCTTCCCAACACATATAAAACCTCACAAATCTTTTCTTTCCTTCATATAACAAATCACTTAATTTTACATGACAACTACTCCCTGGATTAGTCCTTTTAATTTCTAAGCAATAACTCCATAATTTATTGAAGTTTTCATGCTCCTCCCCATCAATGGCAGCCCTTGCTTTCTTGAGTGCCCTATATGCTTGCCTCATAGAAAGAGAAAAACCTTCCTTGGTAGACACTTTCTCTAGAAACTCCCTGGTTTTCCATCCACTTTGTCCTGCAATTTCATTCTTCCATCTTTTAGCAATCCTACTTGAGTTAACCATGTAATTGTGGCGAGCCCAACAACACCCATCATGGTGATCATTTATAGCAGTGATCCTCCAAGATAAAGCTTGTTGTTTTTTCCTAAGTGTAACTTTCCAAGGACAGTCTTTATGCTTACAAACAACAACGCATCTAACTTTGTCATTTTTTAGAAACAGTAATTCCTTCCCATTGCCAAATCCATAACTGTAGATAGCTTGTCTAAACTCATCTTTTGAACCAAATGTCAAACCAAGACAAAATTTTGGTGAATTCATATCTGTTTTAGCCCTAAACTCTGGCAACTTCAGCTCATTACGCTCATCATCACTTTCTATTGCACTGTCCTCATCAGAGAAGTTAATTTCCACATTCACATTTTGCTGTACTTTAAAACATTTGGCTTGCCTATCACTTTCTTCTATGCCAGCAAACTCTGCTTCTAGATCTACATTCCTCTCAAATTCAATATCATCTAGCACTGCATCATTACTATCAGTGGAATATACCTCATCAGAATCCTCATTAGATGCCCATTCACACCCATCATCTTCTTCTGACTCCTCATTCTGCCAATCGCCAATAACAACCCAAACCTCTATTGCATTATACATCTCAATCTCATTCACTAAACTGAATGTTTCCACATCTGATTGTAATTCTATCAATCCATCTAACCCATTAAATAAAAGCTTCACACCATCCAAACTCTCATATCCTAATTCTATTACTTTTTCCTTTAACGTGAAGAACCCCCACTCATTAACATCCATATTAATCACACAAGTTGTCTCCCCTCCAACATATGTAGTCTGCTCACTTTTCTTGACCTTTCCACCATGTCTTAGACTAAGGGTGAACCCTTGTGAAGTGTTTGCCCTAACTGTTATAAATAATACGAATAACCAGTCAACTAATGCATTTATTAAGTGGTCCTCAACTGTAAAATCTATGCATTTACTAAATAAAAGAATAAAATTATTCTAGCAAAACATTTTAAAGCCAATAGGATGCACATATTTTACTATTTAATACTGCTACTTAGTACTACTTTTAATAAAGAATGCATAGATTTAGCAAGCCAACAGGAAATGGTCCCCATGTCCAACACACCCATAAAAAAGTAGACAAAAGTTGTGAATAGGAAATGGTCCCCAGTAGCACAACTAACAGAAATCAGCCATATATACACCCCACATATCAGTGCAACACCATATATACATACACACACAAACCTCTAACACTTAACTCCATATAAACAATTGTGCTCCCGTAACCCATTTCGTAAGACTTGAACCTATTTCCGTGCGTAAAATAAACTAAGAAAAAAAGGGAATATTATACTTACCATCGCAATTACGGTGCCTTGAACCCATTTGCAAACTCTAATTGAACCAAATCTTCAACAATTTGTAAGCCTTTGATTCAACCCATTTGCTTTGAACCCATTTGCAAGAATGAGGGTTTGCCTTTCACTGAAGTATAATAATGAGGGTTTGCGTTTCTTCGGATGAGGAAATAATTTCGTACTTAATACATCATTTTTAAAAAGAAAAAAATACTTAATACATTAAATGACTAAACTGCCCTTGAGTTAACAGCACTAAACGGTCAATTGTAACGGAATGACCATAGATGGCTAGAAACAAAAAGTAAGAGGACTAGGAGTGGTTAATTTAAAAGTTGAGGACTAAAAGTGGTGGTGCCACCAAAGTCGGAGGACGTCCGCTGGTATTAACTCATTCTAGTAATATAAGGACCCAAGAATAGGCCCTTCACCTTGGGTTTTTCTTGATTTTGGAACAAGTGTGCAATGATCATTCCCATGTGCATTCGGCGGCGCCTGACCATCCCATAGAGGCACAGTATGTCTGGATGGGTCAAAACGCCAGTGGAGTCATGGCGGCCACAAACAGAATGAGTCAGAATATGATACATAAACTTGTGGGCCATGTTGGTGAAACTCGTTGACCGGCTCACGGAAGTTTTGAAATAGTGTTCTCATCTGTCAAGTCGTCCCAAAAACGCTGTTTGCATAGCTGGTCGATGGGACAACCTTTGTTCTTTAAGAAGTGTATGTGGAATAAAGAGATCTGACACGGCATTGGCTTCCTTCACCATTGATTCTGGGGCATCGAACAACTTCAACCTTTGTCCATTGACCATGATGTGGTCCCAGACTTTCCAATAATTGCAACGGCGCCCGATGGGTAATGTTCTACCACTTGGAAAGGGCCCGACCACCTTGATTTGAGCATCCCGGGGTACAACTTGAGTCTTGAATTGTAGAGAAGCACTTGGTCCCCCAGTTCAAAATTCCTTCTCAAAATTCTTTTGTCATGGAAGTATTTGGTTTTCTCTTTGTAGATCTTCGCGTTTTCATACGCGTCCATTCTAAAACTCTTCCAACTCATTCAAATACAACAACCGCTTCTCCCTTGCCAAGTTCTCATCCAAATTCAACTTTGAGATCGGCAAACCACGGCACATAATCCTTTCCAAGCTTGTTTAGGATAAAGAGAGTCTCTACTCTAAAAGTGTCATCAATGGGTAGCTCATTACTTTTCCGGCCCTCTAATCGTGACAAATGATCCACCACGACGTTCTCGGTACCCTTCTTGTCTTGGATCTCCAAATCAAACTCTTGTAGAAATAGGACCCAACGAATCAAAAGGCTTAGCATCTTTCTTCTGAAATAAGTATCTCAAGGCGGCGTGGTCGGTATGCACTATCACTTTGCTTCCAATCAAGTATGATCTAAATTTATCCATAGCAAACACCACTGTTAGGACCTCCTTCTCGGTTGTTGCATAATTGACTTGAGCTTCGTCCAAAGTGTGGTTAGCATAGTGGATCACATGGTAGCTCCTTCCTCTCTTTTGACCCAATGCCTAGTGGATCACATGGTAGCATAGTCACATGGTAGCATAGTGGGCTCGGTCCCTTATCAATTCCCAATGCCTGGCGAACCGATGCCGTATTAGTACCCGATGGATCCGACCATGCAATGGTGGTCGACCTCACTGAGGTTTTATCCACAACCGTACGTGTACCCTGCTATGCCGCCGATGTATCCTACCATGCCTGTTAGGCCGGACGTGACGACCGCAAAGACAACCCCTGCAATCCCACCTGCTTTACACCGCTCGCAAGAGTGTCGGTCCCGGGGTTCCGAAACTATCCCCGCGGCTCCGGCTCGGAGGCCGGCGTTGTCTCGGCTGAGTACGTCTGATCGGCCTAGGGGGGTGCCACAGCTGGACACATCGTGAACCAGCGCTTTCGATCGCATTGACGACCCTAATCTCCGAGCACGTGGACGAGCCACCCGAGGACACCAACCGATGAGCATCTCGACGACCAGCCACTCGAGTGAGACAAGTTCTTCCTATACGAAGCCAAAGAAGGATCATCACGCTGGAAGCAGCCGAGGCCTGGCCCGGGGGGTCCTGGGCACTAGACCAAGTCCGGGCGGAATTTAACAAGTGGAAGAAAGAGCAAGCCGAGATCACTGTGTGCCCGAGCACAATTTGCTCCGAGCACCGTTCGTTCAAGACATTATGGACCAGCCGTATCCCATGGATCTCCGTGTGCCTGGAAGTAAAGATCACTCTGGACGGACCGACCCTAAAGAACACGTTAACTCTTATAATGGAAACATGCTAATGATGGGAGTGTCCGACGCGGTGATGTGCCGAGCTTTTTATTCGACCCTGTCAGGTCGGGCTAGCGAGGAAATTTGTTCATCGTTTTGCCATTTCGAAGGTGGCCAAGAAGCACTTTACTTCCCTGGAAAAAGCCAAGCAACGTGAAGGCGAGTCTTTGACCCTCTTCAGTGAACGGTGGTAGGCGACCGTGGCGGAGATAGAACCGGTAGATGATCGCACTACGGTCAACCTGCTGCTCTCTGCGCTACGGGCGGGGCCTTTGTACCAGGACCTCGTTCTTAAACTACCGAACACCTATGAGGAGGCCCTAAGAAGGATGACCAACCATGCGATAGCTGAGGAAGCCAACGCCGCCAAGCGCATGCAGGAATCTGGACAACATTGGAGAGACATGGAAATCCAATCCCCCTGTCGAGACCGATCGGGGAGATCCTTGAGTATGCTCAGTCTTGTAACATGATCCAACTCCCGGCCCCTACGAGAGACGGCCCCGACAAAGACAAGTATTGCGCCTATCATAGAAATCGGGGTCATGAAATCGACGAATGCCATGTCTTGAAGGGGCTGATCGAAGATCTTTTGCGCTCGGGAGAGCTGGCACAATTTGCCGCCGAGAAGAAAAAGAGCCGACGCCGAGGCTGGAAGAAATATTTCAAGAAGTCTGACAAAGAGAAGAAAGACAAGGGGCCCGAACCCGACCATGATCCTTCCGCCGCCAGATCGAAACAGATTATCCATGTTATCTTCTGCGGACTAGAAGGAGGGGATGATCCCGACCAGCGTCGGGCTTGGTCGCGGAACCTCCCTATTTGCTCGATCAGCACCGACCAGCCAGAGAAGAGAATGAAGGATGAGCCTATAACGTTCACTGATCGAGACCTCCCTCTTGGAGGAGACCAGTCGGTCGAAGCTTTGGTCGTCACCATTGACATTTGCGGGGCCGAGGTCCGAAGAGTGATGGTGGACACATGGAGCAGTGTTAACGTCCTGTACTTAGAGGTATTTCGAAAATTGAAAATGGATAGTTCTGCCCTAAGGCCGGTCCAAACGCCGCTGTCGGGCTTCACCGGCGACATGATTCACCCGGAGGGAATGATCGTGCTCCCTGTAGAGGTCGGGGTTTACCCGCGGATCTTGAAGGTGGAGATGGAATTCATCGTTGTAAATTTGGCGTGTGTACACAACGTCATCTTGGGCCGACCAGGAATAGCCTAGATGAAGGCGATCATCTCTATGCCTCATCTGTGTATGAAGTTCCCGACCCCGGAAGGTGTAGGCGTAGTGCGAGGAGACCCGCGATCGGCAAGGTTATGCTATGTTCGGGGGGTCGAGAAGCAAGCGGCGAGCACGTCTCGCGTGAATACCATTGCCTGACGGGAAGATGAAGAGAAGAAGGAACAACCTGGGCCGTCCGAGCCCGTCGAAGAAATCACCCTGGGTATGAACCGACCAGAGCGATGCATCAAGATTGGTACATCCCTGTGCCCAGACCTCCGATGATCAATTCTGTCGGTATTGCGAGAATTCGCTGACATCTAGGATATGCCCGGAGTTGACTGAGCCGTGATCTGTCACCGGTTATCCGTTAGCCCGACCATTAAGCCCGTTAAGCAGAAACAGAGGTATTTGTCTGTTGACCGACGGGAGTTCGTCAGAGGAGAGGTCAAGGCCTTGCTGTCGGCGGGTCACATCCAAGAGGGGACATACCCGGAGTGGGTCGCTAATGTGGTCCTGGTGCCCAAGCCCCCGGCGTGGCGTATGTGCATCGACTACACCGACTGGAACCGCGCTTGCCCCCTTGACCCGTATCCTCTCCTGAGCATTCATCAAATGGTCGACGAAACGGCAGGAGCGGAGCTCATGAGCTTTATGGACGCCTTTAAAGGATATCATCAGATCATGATGTCCGAGGCGAATGAAGAGAAGACCGCATTCGTGACACCGGGTGGGTTGTATTGTTACCGGGTGATGCGCTTTGGGTTGAAGAATGCGGGGGCTACGTACCAACGGATGATGAACTCAGTCTTTGGAGGGTTGTTGGGAAGGTCAATGGAGGCTTATATAGATGAAATGCTCGTCAAGAGCGCTGCTCGGGCCGACCATGCCGACCACCTCCGCGAATGTTTTGAAATTATGCGCAGCCACCGATTGAGGTTTAATCCGAAGAAATGCACCTTTGCTGTGCAAACTGGAAAGTTCTTAGGTTACATGATGACCAAGCGGGGTAAAGAGCCGAACCAAGCCAAGATTCAGGCTATCTTGGATATGAAGCAGCCGACCAACATCAGAGAAGTTCAACAGCTCACAGGCCGACTGGCAGCGCTTAGTCGATTCCTTTCAGTTCAACAGCAAAAATGTCTTCTCACCGGCTCTAGGGCAGGGACGCTGTCTGAAGGGGCGTTGATTTTGGTCGTCGAAGTCTGCGCGTCGGTGACTGGAGGGTCGGTAGGTGCCGTGTTGACGGCCGTCTTTTTCACCCCTAGAGCAACCTTCGTTCGGGGAGGACGAGGGGCGCTGAGAGCAGCGAAGGCCTTGTTGAGCACCATATCTGCACCAAAAACAAGAGAGGGTCAGTTAGATGGTCAGATCGCCATAACCGACCCTAGGGAGTTAAAAGCAGGCGGGAATGGTCCAGGTGACCTTGGCTCGGCTCGGCCGAGGTGCTCGGGACGGTATGGGAGGCGATTGGTTTTGGCTCGTACTTCTCGCCCCAGCCGTAGTCTGGGGGCTCAAGGTTGGCCTTCTTGTAGCTCTCCGGGGATCCGTCAGAGCTCAGGTCCACTTCGGGAATTTGTGCTCGGTGAAGTGAGTAGACCATTGCACCCCTTGTTACTATCGGGAACGTTGGAAAGGGTGCAATGGTGCCCCCGAGATTGGAGCATTAGATATCCTCAGTCGTGTTCTGCCGAAAGTGGCCTGACGGCGTAGAGGAAGTTGAACAGCTTGACGGTGCACACCAGTTTATGCCAAGCGCAGATCTGAGGGAAGCACGCGATCATCCGATGGGCATTCGTAATGATCTGCCCGGGGAGTACCTCATAGTACCGTAGAAAGGCGAGGAGAAAAGGATAGAAGGGGAAGGTCAGTGGCGCTTTCAGGGAGTCCAGATGGATCCCAGCCAATCGTCGACGTGCCAATCGATAACATTGCCGAGCGAGCGGCTGGCCTTGTACGCCACCCTACCACGCAACAGTGTATGACACGGGTGAGAAGACATTTTTGCTGCTGAACGACCTCGCTGTTCAGGAGTGGTGGGGGGCTCGTCGACAGCCGTTTCGGCCTCGGCAAGGTCGAGAACCATACGTTTAGAACGCGAACCGAACGAGCTCGTCTACCCAGCTCCGTCCGACATCAAATAGCTTCTTCTTCAGCCCATCTAAGATCGTTCGGTTCGCGTTATCGACCTGCCCATTTCCTTGGGGGTACACTACAGATGATCGGATGGACTTCGTGCCAACGGTATCCAGGAAGTTTTGAAAATATTGGCTCTTGAACTGCCTTCCATTGACCCTGATCAAGTGCACGGGGACTCTAAATCGGGCAATGACGTTCCTCCACACGAAACATGCGCACTGTTGAGCTGTTATGGTTGCCAAAGGTTCCGCATCGATCCACTTCGAGAAGTAGTCGATGGCCACAATCACGAACTTCTTCCAAGCTGCCAACATCGGGAACGGGCCTATAATATCCACCCCCCAGCGAGCGAATAAGATCGCGGTGCTGATCGGCTAGTAGAATGTTGCTGGCCGACCGGGTGTCTTAGCAAATTTTTGGCAGGGCTCGCATGCTCGAACGAGGTTGTCACAGTCCAATTGGATGGACGACCAATAATATCCCATAAGCATTATCCGGCGTGTTAGCGACCTGCTTCCTTGGTGGGCCGAACACAATCCCGAGTGTAGTTACTTCATGACAATGTCGGCTTCGAACGCGTTCAGGCATCTCATCAATAGGCCCCCATAAGATCGCCGGTAAAGGCGGTCGTCAACGATCTGAAATCTCGGCGCTCGGAGTTTCACCTTCCGCGCTCGGTCTTCCACTTAGGTTAACTTTCCGTCCTGTAGGTATTCCTTAAGATCGGTTATTCCACAGATCTTGCTCAACCTCGATCGGCTTGACCTCCATTAAATCTACGCACGGCGCGGTTGCTTCCTCAATACGAGCAATCTTTGAGATGTGCTCGGGAGCCTCATGGACCAGCCGCGATAGCATATCCGCATCAGCATTGTCGGCCCTCGGAATGTGGCTAAGTTGGTGGGCTTCGAATTGTTGCAGCGCTGCCAACACCCGGTCTCTGTATACTGTCAGTTTGTCCCCTTTTGTGATGAACTCGCCATTATCCTGTCTGACCACGAGGGCGGAATCTGTTCGGGCTCGGATAAACTTGGCCCCCAGTTGTCTTGCATGCTGCAGACCGGCAATTAGGGCCTCATACTCGACCTTGTTGTTGGTCGGCAAAAAGCGAAACAGGATGGCATAATATGCTTTAAAGCCCTCGAGAGTCATGATGACTATTCCTGCTCCTGCTCCCTTCTTCCCGCTAGATCCGTCCGTGCTTACTTCCCACCACTCAGGAGATTGGAGGTAATTCTGGTCGGATCCGGTATCACGTGCGGTGCACTCCACCATGAAGACAGCTAAAACCTGGGCTTTGATGGACGGTCGGGGTTTGTACTCTAGAGCTAACTGCGTCAGCATCATTGCCCACTTGACTAACTAACATGAGGAGGTTGAGGTCATAAGTATTGCTCCGATCAGCTGATCCATTAATACCCGAACATTCCGGCCCTGAAAATAAGGCGTCAAACGTTTTGTCGCAACCATCAGTGCGAATACCACCTTTTTGAGTCAGGTGTATCTGAGCTCTGGTCCTTGCAAAGCGTGACTCACGTAGTATACTGGTCGTTGTACTCCTTCACTATCAATTCGGCAAAGGACTGCGCTAACGACCCGATCCGAAACGCCGAGATACACTTCCAAGTCTTCCCCAGGCTCGGGTTTCGATAGGACGATCGGGATGCTAAGTAAGCCTTCAGATCTTCAAATGCCGCCCGACTGTCGTCGTCGCAAATGAAGCCGTGGGACTTCTTTAAGATTTTGAAGAAGGGGTGAGCTCGGTTTGCCAGCTTGGAGAGGAATCGACTGAGCGCTGTCAGTCGGCCTGTGAGCTGCGTAACTTCTCTGATGTTGGTCGACGGCTTCGTATCCAAGATAGCCTGAATCTTGGCTTGGTTCGGCACTTTCCCCCACTTGGTCATCATGTAACCCAAGAACTTTCCAGTTTGCACAGCAAAGGTGCATTTCTTTGGATTCAACCTCAATCCGTGGCTGCGCATAATTTCAAAACATGCGCGGAGGTGGTCGGCATGGTCGGCCCGAGCAGCGCTCTTGACGAGCATATCATCTATATAAGCCTCCATTGACCTTCCCAACAACCCTCCGAAGACTGAGTTGATCATCCGTTGGTACGTAGCCCCCGCATTCTTCAGCTAAAAGGGCATCACCCGGTAACAATACAACCCATCCGGTGTCACGAATGCGGTCTTCTCTTCATCCGCCTCGGACATCATGATCTGATAATATCCTTTAAAGGCGTCCATAAAGCTCATGAGCTCCGCTCCCGTCGTTTCGTCGACCATTTGATGAATGCTCGGGAGAGGATACGGGTCAAGGGGCAGGCGCGGTTCAAGTCGGTGTAATCGATGCACATACGCCAAGCCGGGGGCTTGGGCACCAGGACCACATTAGCGACCCACTCCGGGTATGTCACCTCTTGGATGTGACCCGCCAACAGCAAGGCTTTGACCTCCCCTCTGACGAACTCCTGTCGGTCGACAGACAAATGCCTCTGTTTTTGCTTAACGGGCTTAATGGTCGGGCTAACGGATAGCCGGTGACAGATCACGGCTCTGTCAACTCCGTGCATGTCCTCCGGGCCCAGGCGAAGATGTCAGCGAATTCTCGCAATACCGACAGATTTGATCGTTGGAGGTCTGGGCACAGGGATGTACCAATCTTGATGCATCGCTCGGGTCGACGGGCTCAGACGGCCCAGGTTGTTCCTTCTTCTCTTCATCTTTCCGTCGAGCAATGGTGTTCACGCGAGATGTGCTTGCCGCTTGCTTCTCGACTGCCCGAACATAGCATAACCTTGCCGATCGCGGGTCTCCTCTCACTACGCCTACACCTTCCGGGGTCGGGAACTTCATACACAGATGAGGCATAGAGATGTTCGCCTTCATCTGGGCTATTCCTGGTCGGCCTAAGATGACGTTGTGTACACACGCCAAATTTACGACGATGAATTCCATCTCCATCTTCAAGATCCGCGGGTAAACCCCGACCTCAACAGGGAGCACGACCATTCCCTCCGGGTGAATCATGTCGCTGGTGAAGCCCGACAGCGGCGTTCATACTGATTGAAGAGATGCTTAGGGCAGAACTATCCATTTTCAATTTTCGGACCTCGGCCCCGCAGATGTCAATGGTGACGACCAAAGCTTCGGCCGACTGGTCTCCTCTGAGAGGGAGGTCTCGATCAGTGAACGTTATAGGCTCATCCTTCATTCTCTTCTCTGGCTGGTCGGTGCTGATCGAGCAAACAAGGTGGTTCTGCGACCAAGCCCGACGCTGGTCGGGATCATCCCCTCCTTCTGGTCCGCAGAAGACGACATGGATAATCTGTTTCGATCCGACTGCGGAAGGATCATGGTCGGGTTCGGGCCCCTTCTTGAAATAATCAGACTTCTTGAAATATTTCTTCCAGCTTCGGCGTCAGCTCTTTTTCTTCTCGGCGGCAAATTGTGCCAGCTCTCCCGAGCGCAAAAGATCTTCGATCAGCCCCTTCAAGACATGGCATTCGTCGGTTTCATGACCCCGATTTCTGTGATAGGCGCAATACTTGTCTTTG
>CM008339.1:26439297-26449811 GCA_002525835.2 Ipomoea batatas
TCTGTTGGGCGTATAAAGTGACAGATTGACAGTCACGCACTCCGTGCATGGTTGGGATAAAAGGGGTGTGGGGCTCAATTTTCTACCGTTATCCCTTGTTTGGTAGAAGAAAAAATTACATTCTCTCACCTCTCTTCTCTCATGCCATGTGGCTCTTCATATAAAAACCAAATATTAACATCTACTAAGGATGCTCTTATGCCTTCTCTAATAGTTAAGAGTGTGATGTAGATTTTGATGAGATTTTGTGAGTGTGATTAGAAAAGAGAAAATGGGTGGAGGAAAAAAAATAAAAGGAAAAAGTAAAACAAAACAAAAAAATATTTAAAAAAAATAAGGAAATACGCGCCCAGGCGGGCGCATGATTTGCGCCTCACACATGTGAGGCGCAAATCAAATGTCAGAGTAGGCCCCACTAATTGCTACCAAAATTTTTCAATTTGCAAGAAAAAAATACCATATAATTTTACTCCTTCACATTTGTTTAAAGCTGGTCAATTAGATTTTACTCCTAAAACTTTGTGCAAATTTCATTATTTGGGAAGGGCCGGGAGGTTTGGACTAAAGGTATATTTATTTGGAAATATGAGATTATCATGTTTGGTTAATGTAATGTAATTTTTCTCAAGGAAGGTAACCTTAACTTAAGGGGGCGTTTGGTTCAAGTTATATAAGATAACTAAGATTATATTTGTTTGGAAATATAAGATTTCCATGTTTGGTTAAGTTATGTAAGATTCCCAGGGAATGTAGAATAACCTCCCGATGAAGTTTTTAGCTATTGGAAGTGAATGTGATATACACCCCAATTTCTTAGCTAATATCACATTCCCTTATCTTATTACTAATATTGAGCTTTTAGTATTTTAATCAATTTATCTTATTTGGTTACACTAGATATTGTTATAATGATATAGTAAAAATTAAGTTACAAACTTCTATAAGACCTTTCTTATAGAAATTAATGAATAAGTTAAAAATAAAAGATAATTAACAGATCCGTTACTAAAGTTTATACTAACGGAATATAGAGTTATTTAAAAGAAGAAAATAGTATAATTGACGGTAAAGAAGGAAAATCACAAAAAAAAATCATAAAAAAAATACTAAAATCAAAATAATATAAACCACTCATTTAAACCAACAATTACGCCAACAATTTTTTAGTTTCAAACCAATCATTATTGCATGGACCATGGTCCACACAGCTGTGTGGACCATGAATATAAGGTACATTATTTTTGTACTGAAGGTACATTATTTTTGTACTGAAAGTACATTATTTTATAGCACTATAAAAAAATGTACCTTCTGTACAAAAATAATGTACCTTCAGTACAAAAATAATGTACCTTATATTCATGGTCCACACAGCTATGTGGNGGATGTTTATTTGGTACTCTTAACAGAATCAGGTAGTCGATGAGGGCCAAGTTCTCTGTTACGTTGATCAGCTCGGTGGGGAGATGCCTATTGAGGTTTAATTTGGACCTTGATTTCGACGTGATAATTTCTTAATGAGTCGAACTATATTCAATGGTCTACAACTGATCATTTTTCCCTATGGGTTGAAACTTTTGCAGGCTGATGTATCGGGAGAAGTTGTCAGCATATTGCTGGAAGATGGAGGTATGTATGTATATGTTTCTTGTTGTGTGATACTATCATTTATATATGTACGTTGTGATTGTTGGTGTATGTGTTGTGCAGCTCCGGTTGGATATGGCGATCCCTTGATTGTCATTTCGCCTTCTTTCCCTGGCGTAAAAGAGCTTCCATAGATTATCTGTTGTAGCCTAAACCTTAGTATGTACCTTATTATATATGCTCATTTTCAATATTGAAGAAAGTAGATATAGATTGTACAGGGAATTGGTCAGAATGTAGATCCATCCTGCAACTAATTTAGTCTCTGTGTTGTGTTGTTTTTTTTTACAAGTTACAACTCAGTGAAATTTGATAAGGAGTGGCTCAATTCAATAAAATGATACATGGACCACCTTGTTTGCAAATTAAACTTTTGTAGCAAAGTTGCTTTGCCTTGGGATTTTGTGCTCTCTTCACGATTCCATGTAACTTTTCACTTTTCTTTTCTCTATATTGACACTTGACTTCAACTATCTTTGTATAGATATTTTACATGTCAATTTTGTCCTGACAAGCTAGTGACAACATCGTTATATAAAGCTTTTTTTTTTTTTTTTTTTTGTCACCTTATTTACATCGTCTGCGAGCAAAGCTTCAGGCTTTTGTCACAAAATTCTTTTACGGGGTGATTTTACTCTCATTCATGGCTACATATAACTTTAATTTTCACTTTTTTGTTTTTGTTTTTTTGTTTTGTTTTTTTCATATTGACACTTTAACTATCTTTGTATAGAAATATCTTACATACCAATACTTATTGATCTTTTGCTTCTTCTGCAATATCAATTTAATCAAACAAAACTTTTTATATGATTTGAATATATAGAATGTTGATGAATACAATTCAACCCAAATTAAATAGAGGATCTCGATATAACCCATATCGTATCTAAATATAAAGGTGAAGAGACCTACCTCGACTTGCTATCCTTATTAAAATATAAAATTGAATCTTTGTTAAAATATAAATTAAAGTTTGAGGAGTCGTAATACAATTAACTATTTTTATCAAGGTATAAAGTTGAAAAAGAAAGAAAAAGCAACTGAAACCGTCCACATGAGCCTATCCTACTTTGACATCTTTTGACATCTTTTTTGGAGTGTGATGTAAGTCTTACGCAACTAGTGACAACACCGTTAAACCGTCCATATGAGCCTATCCTGCTTTGACATCTTCTTCGGAGTGTGATGTAAGTCTTACGCAACTAGTGACAACACCGTTATATACAACTTTTATACCACCTTTTTTACATCGTCTACGAGCAAAGCTTCAGAATTTTGCAGAAATTAAAGTTCTTCTCTAGGGTGGTTTTGCTCTCATTTATGGCTGCATGTAACTCTCCGCTCCTCTTTTTTTCCATATTAACACTTTAACTATCTTTGTATAGATATCTCATTTACCAATTTTGACTGATCTTTAGCTTGTTCTCCAATTTAAGCAAACAACTTTTTCATTTGATTTGAATGGAATGGTGATGAATTGCATGTGAATTACTCTCATTCCGCATTATTACTCTAATTGATACTCTGGACTTGTCTCTATTTTCTTGGTTTGAATTTTTTTCTTTTTGGATTTGTTTTATAATAATCTTGATAATTTGCTGATTCTGGGTTTTATTTGGCTTGTAACAGTCAAGCTAGAGGCTTCTACTTTGCAGATGACAAGCCTGAATTTGGGTTCCCCTAGACCCAAATTGACTACATTTGGTGCTGTCAAAATTCAGTTTTTCGTTAAGTATAATGGTATGCTAATATCCTCCAAGCCAAAGAAACCATTGGTGGGGTGTCTAGCTTCCACTCCTGAAGCTCAATGTGGGTAACTTTTGGATTTGTGTTATTAGCTAGTTTTGTCCCCTTTAATTCATTCACTTGCATATAGTGTGAAGGAACTGTAAATGGTATATTCACAACGCAAAGAATACATGGTTGCAGTAGGCGCTAGGCGCTAGTCGGGCCTAGCATTTAGGCAGTGCACTATATAATATATAAAACAAAATTAACAAGGCTGAGTTAACTCCGCTAACTTATACATGGTTGCAGTAGGCGCTAAGCGCTAGTCGGGCCTAGCGCTTAGCGGTGCACTATATAATATATAAAACAAAATGAACAAGGCTGAGTTAACTCGGCTAACTTGGTCGAATTGATCGAGTTAACTCAGCTGAGTCGGCTGAGTTAGGCGCCTAAGCGGCCGACTAGGGACTAATTCTCCTCAGCCTCCTAGCGTTAGGCAGCGGCCTAGGTCAATTTTTGCAACAGTGGGTATAAATAGGATTATACATGAACATAAACAGGAGGTAGCTACAACAACTAAATGACCTATTTTATGGGACTAAAGACAACTACTGCAACAGAAGATACAGTCAGTCCACATATGTTGTAAATCATCCTTAACATAGTGTCTGGAAAACACTTTTTTTTGCTTCTGCTCATTATTAACTGAGCTGGCCTCTCACTACTGTCTCTGCAGCTGTTGAAGCACCTAACTCAAACACTTCAATTTCATCAACACCATCTTTAGTGTCCCCTGCTGGGAAAGATGCATTGCTTGCTAGAGCTTCAAAGGAAGGATTTGTTGTAATTGAATCCCCTTGGGTAAGAATTTTATTTTTACGTGAATTATGTGATATAAATACAAACTGTTTATGCTGGAAAAGTTTCTTGTGTTGCAGGTTGGCCTTTTTAGGAGATGTGGTACTGTTAAAGGAAAGAGTGGTCCACCATGCTGTAAAGAGGTATCATCATAAATTCTTAACCTCCTTTTACATTGAATGGTGAGTTTCAATTAATTAATGTGTTCGCCGCTCTCTTGCTAAAATTAAAACATTAATACATGTTGAGTTACATTTATTTATGCATAATTTTAAATCTCTTTGCATTTTTGGACCTTATATGCAGACCTCTCCTCCTACTACTAACTAAATGTTTATTTGGCACACATAACAGAATCAAGTAGTTGATGAGGGCCAAATTCTCTGTTACATTGATCAGCTTGGTTGGGAGATTCCTGTTGAGGTTTGGACCTTAATTTCGATGTAATTTCTTACTTAGTTGGACTACATTCAATGGCCTAAAACCAATCATTTTTCCCTATGTGTTTTGGGTTGA
This sequence comes from Ipomoea batatas, assembly GCA_002525835.2. Classification (NCBI taxonomy): domain Eukaryota; kingdom Viridiplantae; phylum Streptophyta; class Magnoliopsida; order Solanales; family Convolvulaceae; genus Ipomoea; species Ipomoea batatas. The sequence continues at coordinate 26,444,050 of CM008339.1, forward strand.
AACTTTTGCAGGCTGATGTCTGTGGAGAGGTTGTGAGCATATTGCTAGAAGATGGAGGTATGTATGGTTGTTGGAGTGTGATATATATGATCATTTCTTGATTTTCTGGTGTTTTGATTTTTGTTGTATATGTTGTGCAGCTCCTGTTGGATATGGTGACCCCGTTATGATCATTCTGCCTTTTTATCCCGGCGTTAAAGAGCTTTTATAGATTATTTGTTATGTCGTAACATGTGAGTTTGGCTCGAACATGTCTTTGTAAATATATAACTCTATTAAAACATGAAGTTAGAAGAGACCTAACTCCAGTTGCTATTTTTATTAAAATATAAAGTTGAAATTAAAATTGGAGGAGTTGTAACTCACTAACTCCTAACAGACGTGATTAATTAATTTTATTAAAGTATAAGAAACCACCCATGTGAGTCTATCTTACATAGCCATCTCTTTTCAAGTCCTACACGGTTAGTGACAATATCTTCATGTTTATTTTGGATCACCTTGTTTTTCTTGTATGCAAACAAAGCTTCAAATTAAACTTTTACATAAAAGTCGCCTTGCCCTAGGATTTTTTGCTCTCTCCATGACTCCATGTAACATTCCGCTTCTCTTTTCTCTATATTGACACTTCAACTATCTTTGTATAAATATTTTACATACCAATTTTTACTGATAGTTAGTGACAACACCATTATATAATGCTTTTTTATACCACCTTATTTACATCATTTACGAGCAAAACGTCATATTTTTGCCACAAAATTCTTCTCCATGGTGATTTTGCTCTCATTCATGATTGTATATAACTTTTCACTTCTCTTTTTTCATATTGACACTCTAACTATTTTTGTATCGATATCTTACCTACTAATTTTTACTAATCTTTAGCTTTTTCTCTAATTTAATCAAACATAACTATTTCATTTGATTTGAATAGAATGGTTATGTATTACATATGAATTACTCTCTTTTCGCATTACTTGAATTGACGACGAGTCTCTATTTTATTGGTTTTGAGTTTTAATTTGTTGAATTTGTTTTATAATCTCTATAATTTGAGTTTTATTATTTGACTTCTAATAGTCAATCTAGAGGTTTCTACTTTGAATTTCAGTTTGACTAGACTCAACTTAAGTGGTGTTGTCAAAAATCAGTCTATACACATAAAAAGAAAAATAATAAGAATCGATGCTTATCACTTATCAGTTACCAATATAATGGTGTTATTTTTTGGACTGTTTTATCTTTTTATTATTTATTCATTATTTAAATCAAAAATTGATTATTGACTTGTAATAACATATCACTAGAGTCTTAGCAATACTCTAGCAACCAAAATTGACAATTGTCAACTGACGAACAATTGTCAATAGCATTTGAAGAAGGCGACCAACTGATCAACTTTTTCACTAGAGGATACAATTTGCTAGAAATTTTCTTCAAAGGCGACCGTCGATCATTAATCAATTGATAGAACTCTCGTGACTTGTTATTAATGGTCAATAACCAGTTCTTAGGTTGTGATGTATGAAAATAACATGTTAATGAATTTAATTATAACATTTAAAAGTTTAGAAATATATAAATTAAAGTTTAGAGGTTTATTTGATTATGTCCCAATTTGTTTTAGGTCAATTTGCAAATCAGACAGTCTTTGGGCAAAAATATCTAATGGAACGTAAACATGCGTGTGTGTAATTAAAGCCCATTCCATATGTTTGGGCAATTTATATAACGGATTAGGCCTGAATAACATTATGGACCTTAGCCAAGCACCTTGTGCTCAATTGGCATGTAGTGGCCACCCTTAGATGGGAGGTCATGAGTTCGAGTCTCAGTGGAGGAGATCTCAAAATTGACTCTTTGTGCTTCAATAGGTTGAGAAAAGTATAAATGAACAGATACTACAATGTAATAGGGTCAGTTGTATTCAAAAAAACATTATGGACCTTAGATTAAAAGGATTAGGTATAAAATTATACTCGTAAGGTACATAATTTAATAACACAAGACACAACAAAAATCATAACACAAGGGCTCTGTTTAGTAAATAATCAGTCTATCAGCCAATTTTGACTTATTTAACCACTATTAGTTGTTTAACTTGATTAAAAATTCAATATAAATGTTTGGTTAATAAGTTTTTTGTAACTCCAAAATGCTAAAATTCAAAAGGCTATTCAAAGCAGCCTTTTCAATTAGCTTTTTGAAAAAATAAATTATGACCCTGTTTGGTAAATAATCAGCCTATCAGCCAATTTTGGCTTATTTGACCACTATTAGTTATTTGGTTAATAAGCTTTTTGTAATTCCAAAATACTAAAATTCAAAAGGCTACTCAAAGCAGCATTTTCAATTAGCTTTTTGAGAAAAGAAATTATACCAAATAGCTATCAGCTAACAGCTAATTTATTAAACAACTTTCTACAATCAGCTAATATTATCAACAAATCATACCTTCTAACCCAAACAGCCAACCCAATCAGACAACAACCATTTACCAAACAGGGCCTTTATCAAACAGCTATTAGCTAACAGCTAATTTATCAAACAACTTTCTACAATAAGCTAATGTTATCAACAAATTATACATTCTAACCCAAACAACTAACCCAATCAACTAACAGTCATTTACCAAACAGGGCCAAAATGTACACACATGTTACATATTTACTTATTTTTTAAATCTGATTTAGGTATATAATTTCTGTTTATAGACACAAAATTTCACATGACGTAAAAACAGATAACATAAAGACACAACTACTAATTTATTTCAGATAGAATTTATACTATTAAGATACACAACTTTATAACAAAAGATATAAAAATTTATAACTTCAGACACATACACATACACGAAGATTACAATACAATGTGAACCCTGGTCATCAATTTCATAAGGAATTAAGGATTGGTATGTATGTATACAGTATATAGTCGGTCGGGCAAAGGACAAGTGTAGTGACTGGCGTAATACCCGCTTTCAACATTGTTGCTTGCTTCTTCCTGTCAACTTTCTGCTTTCCTCTTTCATTTCCTTAAGCGTTAATCCAAATACTGTAAACATGGACCTCCATGAATCCATCAAGAATCAGGTAGATGTTTCCTTAACGCTAGCGAAGCACGTCTTCTCTACAGAAGTTAAACCAGATTCCAACCTAGTATTCTCTCCTCTCTCAATTAATATCATTTTGGGTCTGATTGCCGCTGGCTCCAAAGGCCCTACTCTCGACCAGCTACTTGGTTTCCTCAAGTCTAAGTCCACCGACGATCTCAACGCCTTTTCTTCTCAGATCGTCGCCGTTATCTTCTCGGACGGCAGCCCCATCGGCGGCCCACGCTTGTCGGTCGCAAACGGTGCGTGGATCGACCAGACTTTGCCTTTCAAGACTTCCTTCAAACACGTGGTGGACACTGTTTACAAGGCCGTTTCTGAATCCGTTGATTTTCAGCTCAAGGTTAGGGTTTTTTTTTTTTTAATCTTCCATTGGGTTCTTATTACAAAGTTTGCCTCTCTTTTAGATAGTGATACTATCCAATCCGAACTGTGAACTTGGCTTCTCTTGTCTGCAATTGATATAGTAGTTCTCGAAATGTTGGATTGCTTTTCCCTAAGAAAGATTTTTAGAGCATATTATTTGAAAGTTGAAACCTTTTTGGATCATTAATGTTATTCTGCAATGGATGTGTTTTTAAGTTAGGCTATGGGATTGGATTGGATTGCCCTAATTTTGGTCGGAACTCTGAAGAATAGACAAATAAATGATTTGGGGGATAATTGAATTATGTGGTGTTTACAGTGCTCTTTGTTGTTAGTTGCTTTAGTAGTCATGGCAAATGGGAATTTTTTTCTTTTCCAGTCTAAATGAATGCTTTTAAGTAGTCCAATTTTGCCAAAGAGCTTGTGGTCTAGTGGCACCCGGTGTCCCGTTTACTGCTTCTCAGTAGGTTGAGAAAGTAGCTATGAACAGAGTCAGTAGTACTCAAAAAAAAAAAAGTTTATGTTTCGAACTTTTTTTTTAAGGCTTTTGCTCTGCCTTTTCCATGCCAATGCAATGTTTTCAGTGTACAAAAATGGGGAAGAATGACATTGTTGATCTATTTGATTGGGCAGGCGAGTGAAGTGGCTAACCAAGTGAATTTGTGGGCAGAGAAGGAAACTGGTGGTCTGATCAAAGAGATACTTTCCGCGGGTGCAGTTGACAATACAACGAGGCTGGTTTTTGCAAATGCGTTGTATTTTAAAGGAGCCTGGACTGAGAAATTCGATGCATCTGATACAACAGATCAGGAGTTCCACCTCCTTAATGGGAGCTCTGTCCAGGTTCCCTTCATGAGCAGCAAGAAGAAGCAGTACGTGGAAGTGTTTGAAGGGTTCAAAGTCTTGGGGCTACCTTATAAACAAGGCGAAGATAAGCGCCATTTCTCCATGTACTTCTTTTTGCCAGATGCCCGGGATGGACTGCCATCTTTGATGGATAAGGTCACTTCTGAATCCGGATTCTTAGAGCGCCACCTCCCCGGTCATGCGGTTTCAGTGGGCGAGTTTCGTATCCCGAAATTCAAAATATCCTTCGGCTTTGAAGCTTCTAGGGTTCTTAAGGAGCTCGGTGTGGTGTCACCTTTCACTGGCGGNAGGGGGAGGGGGAGGGGGGGGGGTTGACCACATTTTGAAAAATTGAAAAGGGTGTTAGGAATGGAAAAAGGTGATGTGAAGGGATTTTTGGGGAGAAGAAAAGGTGATGGGAGGTGATGGGTGTGGCTTTTTGGGATTCTATGCTTTTATAGGGAAGAGTTGCACACTTTTTGGGATTCTACCATATCTTGATGGCATTATACCTTATCTAGGAGTCTATAAGAGACTTTGTAGGAGAAGGAGTTTATTTGTGATAAGATCATATGTTACGCGCGCTCAGAGACTCACCCGAGACGCCCGCTCGGTTGTATGGTGTTTCACACGAGGTTGTAAATACATGAGAACGTACGATGACGGGTCAGAGTGTCTACTCTCCTTCGCTGACGACTTCTCGTAGCTCGGAGAGTGGGGACTGATGATGGATATATTAGGAACGGGTCAAGTAGACCCGGAGGAGCAGAATAATGGTCACGAGAGGGTCTAGGACCCGTGCTTGACCCGGGCTAGCTCGGGTTAAGCACGAGACTCAACCCCGGGTCCTGGACCCTTTCGTGACCTTTATCCTGCTCCTCCGGGTCTACTTGGCCCGTTCTTAATATATCCATCAGGAGCAAAAAGATTTCCATTGTTGTTGCGGCCGCTGCAAAAGCTCATCAAGATTAGGTTTGATTTTGAAGTTAAGTCTAAATGAAGAATTCCAAGTCAATTTTTCGATGAAGATTTGATGTAGGAAAGAACTGAAGGTTGAGTTTGTATAGGATATGATTAGCATTAATCCGTCAAGTTAATCCTACGTACACAGTTTTAAATATACTTAATATCTACGTATATAGTTTTACTCAAATTAAACAAAAAAAAAAAAAAGGACAAACAGAGCAATGGTTGGTGAAGATCATGCAGGAGTCCAGGCATTGCAAGCTAAGAGCATCCACACCAGTGGATATTATGGAGTTCTTGTCAGAGAAAAAACTAAACAGCAGTTTATAACAGATGTGAGCATGCGTTTTTTGACTGGTTTTTTCTTCTACAAAAATAGGTATATTTGTGGGCCCATCATGTGAGAGAAAATGAGAAACAACCTTTTTTTTTTTTTTTTTGATAATAAGAAACAACCTAATATTGT
>CM008339.1:26450016-26479613 GCA_002525835.2 Ipomoea batatas
TTTATTTTTTGTTTTTTTTTTTTTTTTTTTTTTTTTTTTTCCTTTGATGTCAGATTTCTCTTTTTCTTTTTTCTCCATTTTTTCTTGTCATACTCTCTCTCCTAATGTCACTTAAAATACCGTGCAAATATTTTAATTGATAATGATGCTCTAAGGATCGCCGCCTCTCAGTGTACTCTCATCAGGCGTAAAGCTGCATGCCAGTGATTTGCTGGTAGTTAAAGTTGATTTGCCCCCTTTTGAAAATGCTAGCAGGTTTTGTTTAATTTGTGTTTTTTTTTTTTGAAAATTTGTTTAATTTGTGTATATGTAAAAAAAAAAGTGTATTATTTATGTTGTTATGTATGATAATGATAAAACTTTAGGGTGAGAAAAAATGAAGACCGATATGATCGAGTAACCAATGACTGATAATTGAATTGACGAAAAATTTAGATTTTTGGTCGATTATCGGTTATCGTCTTAAAAAAATTTGGTCATTTCGATTTTTCGATCAGTTATCGGTTTTGGTCTTTGGGCCAAGATCAAGATCAAGCTACTCAGCAGTACTAAGCAATGCTATTTTCTAATGTTTATTTTCATGCACTAATGAGTTGGAATTCTGGGTTTCATCTTCGATGTAATGCAATAATTTTCATTCATGTTACTCAGCAACGTTTTGTGTAGTATATATAATCCTTGTATTTATTTCACACAAGCAAAACCATGGATTGTGTTGTTTACATAAATCACAAGATTATCCCTAGCTGCCAGCAGAAAAAATGTTTAGATTATGTTTATCGCGGCTAATAAATTGTCATCAATAATGTCATGTTTGGGACCATCACAATCTCTAATTGCAAAATCATTAATTTCTAGATAATGATTACTAGGCACACAACTTTCTTTAACAATTAATTCTGTTAAAATAAAGTAGGAACCTTAAGATAAATTGTACATTCAAGACCCACAATACAATTTCAATTGGTATCAGAGCAAAAATAGTGGATCATGAAGACTAAATCTGGTTTGAATAAAACTGCCCACTGGACTGCTCACTGGCGTTGATCCAGACTGTGCGAAGAGAACTCTGCCTTTAAACCAGAGAACTGACAAAACTACCTAATAAAATAACCTATGTTTTTTTACTAATAATTAAGCCAATTAAAGGTGGTCCAAATGTGTATCATTTGTACACTTACAATCTCCCCCTTTGGCAATTATTTGTCAAAAATCTAAACTACAAATATACTTTTGAGGCAACGGAATATGTAACCAAATTTCATTAAAATAGGCCTTCAGATAATTAATTCTGTTAAAATAAAGAGGAACCTTAAGATAAATTGTACATTCAAGACCCACAATACAATTTCAATCGGTATCAGAGCAAAAATAGTGGATCATGAAGACTAAATCTGGTTTGAATAAAATTGCCCATTGGACTGCTCATTGGCACTGATCCAGACTGTGCGAAGAGAACTCTGCCTTTAAACTAGGGAACTGACAAAACTACCTAATAAAATAACCTATGTTTTGACTAATAATTAAGCCAATTAAAGGTGGTCCAAATGTGTATCATTTATACACTTACAATATTCCCTCTTGTAGGAAAACCTAGTTGCTTCATTCCCTTGCTAGAGATAATGGGCCTAGGTAATGCTGTGTTAAGCTTAGGTTTTACTGTCTTTGGCAGCGGAACAAATATAAAATTTCATATTCCCAACTTCTGCTTGGGGATTTCTGTTGCTCTTCTATTGAATGGATTTCAGGAATTCCTTGGCGTGGTCTTCGGCTGGAGTGGAAGCGCTACCACCAACTCCAACAATGGCGGTAACAGTGGCTTTGTGCTGGTTCCGACCTTTGATGGCCGTAACAGTGGTCGTGTGGTGGTTCCAGTTGATCCTACCTACTCCAACAATGGCTTTGTGCTGGCCTTTGATCCCACCAACTCCAACAATGGCGGTAACCATGGTCGTGTGCATGTTTCTGTTGATCCCATCAACTCCAACAATGGCTGTAACAGTGGCCCTGTGCTGGTTTCCGGTGATCCCACCAACTCCAACAATGGCCGTAACGGTGTGCTGGTTCTGGCCGATTCCACCTTTGACACCAACTCAAGCCATGGGGGTAACAATGGAGGTGTGATGGCTGACGTTGATCCCAACGCTGCTGGTGTGCTGATTCTGACGCCTTCCGACCTCAACGTTCAAGCAAGTCGCCACTCTTTTCTGGTATCAAGACGCCACTCTATTCCGGTAGTTTCTAGGAGAAGAGGGTTTAGCTGTTGCTGAAATCTATGACTTCCCTGTTAGCAAATAATAATATATGATTTGGTATGATTATGTGATTGATATGATTTGGTATGATTTGATATGATTTGGTGCGATTGATCTTCTACCATAATATGGCTGTTTTTCCACCTATAAATACCTCTTGTAACTTTTATTATCTTCAATGTAATAAACTATTCTATTATTCCATCATGGTTTCAGAGCTAATGTTCTTTGAAGAAACCTTAGCCATCTCCTTCTCCCTCTAACCGGCATCAATCATCATGGCCAGTGGCGATGATGATCCTCTTGATGCTCTTCCCACCGGGTTGAAGCTTTTTATCCAAAATCTTCACTCTCTCTCTCTCCAGAAAAACTTGATGATACAAATTTTTCTTCATGGGTCTCTACAACATCTACAAATCTCACTGCTCATCGTCTTATGGGATATGTTGATGGCTCCATCTCTCCACCACCCGCCACTCTTCCCATCGCCGCCGAAGGGACAACAACAACATCTATCGTCATCATCCCAAATCCAGATTTTGAGGTTTGGTCAATTATTTATGCACAGCTATGTGCATGTCTCCTCGCAATCATCAGCCCGTCTGTGAAAAATAATCTTCATGGCCTAACCTCCGCTGCAGTTATTTAGAGTCATCTTCAAATTCGGTACAATTCTCTTTCTCGTACACATATATTTCAGTAACAGCTTCATAACATTCAAAAGGGTGGTGATTCTATGCAAAAATATCTCGACTCTATTGTTAAAATTGTTGTTGCCTTGGATCGTGCAAAATCTGCTATTCCTGAAAAAGATGTTATTCTCTGTGTGCTTCGGGGCTTACTATTTGAATACTCGTCCATCAAACAAAATATTCGAACGAATATTGTTGCAGTTACATTTGCTCAAGTCTCATCGTGGCTGCTAACGGAGGAACTTACTTTGCAAATGGAACAGAGAATTCAGCTTCGTGAGTCGACCTCGAGCACCGAACCACACACGGCTCTTTATGTCGGACGTGGTCGTGGATGGAGTCCGAATAGTGGCTGAGGTAGTTTTTTCGGTCGCGGTCATCCCGGGCGAGGGACTTACACCCGTGGCCGAGGTGGTCAGCCTAACCGTGGACGTGGTCCTCCATGTGACTCCATTATCTGTCAAATTTGTGGCAAGTACAATCATGCAGCATGGGATTGCTGGCATCGTTTTGATTCTGAATACAGTGGATCATCTATCTCTACACCTCAAGCCTTTTATGCTTCTCAGTCTGCAAACTCCAACGAAAATTGGTTCTTGGACACAGGTGCCAATGCTCATGTTACTCCGGATTTGTCGCGTTTTTATTCACACACTCCATACTCAGGCACTGAAACTGTGACTAGTGCAGGTGTTCATCCTCTACCCATAGCTCATGTTGGCTCAGGTAAAATACCCACTGCCTCAGTCATCTTCCATCTTGCTCTTATTTAACGTACCAACAATACTAAATCCGAGCTCAATCTAGGATATATATATATAGTTCATGTATAAGTAGAAGCAGAGTTTGTGTTTTTGGGTGGTGCATTGTTAATTAGAAGTCTAAAGTCAAGGTTTTGTGTCACTTGATGAAATGATAATAAGGAGTTATTTTCCACCGGACTGCTCATCAACCCATTTTATGCAGGAATATTGATTAAGCTAAATTTTATGGACTTTTTCCTTGTCTAACATTAGCAACTTTCTCTCTAACTTTCTTCACTTTGGCAAATCGCTTTGAATTTCATCATTGTGCTTATAATTTACTAACCTGGAAAATGATGTTATCAAAGCAAATAAAGTTGATAGCATTGGTTTAATAATTGTTTTTATTAACTATGTAATTGTTACATTTGGAGCAAAAAAAGATTTCCGTTATATTACTGCTGCAACAATTCATTCAACTCCCAAGCTAGCTAGGTAGCTTGTGAATTAATTATATTGCTATATTAATTATTGAGTACATTCATCTCAACGAAAATGTAAAATGTCTGACTTTTTGGAGCTAAAAGAGTACAAGAGGGTCGGTAAAGAACCGCAAGGAGGTAAATCAGCCTAGGTTACCAATAGCTGACCGGCTCAAGAGGGTCGAACTTCCAACCTCTTAGTTGTAGGTAGAGCACTCTTACCACCTGAGCTGTCCTTACAGACTAAAAGAGAGTACAATGTTACTTCTGTATAGTGGATGTTGGATTGTTGGTTCACATTTTTTTTTTTGAGAGAGTTGGTTCACAGTTTTTAATCATCAGAATTGGATTCAAACCTGATTCTTATACGTATTTGTTTGCATAGCCTGAAATGATATTATTTAAATCTGTATTCATAAGTTAAAATTTAAAATCCACATTTTCACGCATCGTCCTAACAAATTCAAATCCATATTCACGAAGTCCAATTCATACGGATTTTTTTGTATACTAAAAATTCATATTTTAATATACTACATTTTTATTATTTGAAAGTTCATTTGTAATATATTAATTAAAAAAATGAACTTTTAAGATGCTAAAAATGAAAATTTGAACATTTATCCCAATATAATATGCCCAAAGATCCCTTTGGCTATGTTTGAGAAACATAGCCGAAAAGTAGTTGAAAAATGAAAAGCTATAAGCTCAAAGCTGAAATCTGAAGAGCTGTTAAGCTTAAAAGTGTTTGGTAAAATTAACTTTTTGATAAACGGATAAATGTAAAAAGACTAAAAAGTACATATTCATACAATTTAAATAGTTTTAAACTTAAATAGGTTTGTTTATATATTATAAAATAGTGAAATCAATATATTTTAATAAAATATAAAGTAAGAACATATATTTGAAAACTTATGAAGTAAAACAAAATGTTTATAATTCATAAGATTAGTTCATACAAAAATCAATGTTCAAACACAAATGTCAAACTGAAATTACAACCAAACATATTGAAGAGAAAAAGTAAAAAACGTTTAGCCAAAAAGGTTTTAATTGAGAAGGGTAAATGATGTCATTTCTTCAAAATAATAAGGTTAAAGATGGAAAAAAAGTTAGGAAACTACTAACTTATTTTGAAACGTTCAAAATAAGCTCTTATTTTTAAGCTACTAGCTTATTTTAGGAACATTACCAAACAGAACTTATAGCTTATTAGTAGCTTAAAATAAGCTATAAGCTCCTAAATAAGCTCTTATTTTAAACTACTAGCTTATTTTAGGAACATTACCAAACATAGCTTATAGCTTATTAGTAGCTTATTAGGAACACTACATTATTTTTTATTTTAAAGAATTTTACATTTTTATAATAATAATTTTTTATTTTAATTTCATTTCTATATCAAACAATTTTGATTTTGATTACTAAAACATTTTTACATTTATAGAAAAACATTTTTACTAAACCAATGTTTTCAAAAAAAAAAAAAAAAAACATTTTTACATTTATAGAAAAACCTATAATTTATGTTACATTTTGGTTTTGGAAGCGCATTAGGCAAGTTTGATCTAATTCATCTCTATTCGAAGTTCAAATAAATTGCAAAACAAGATTTGCTCTTTAACCAAGTCAAACAATTAAAGTTGATCAAAAAATTTAAAAATAACCCAAAAAATCGNGTCTTTGATGGATAAGCTCACTTCTGAATCCGGATTCTTAGAGCGCCACCTCCCCGGTCATGCGGTTTCGGTGGGCGAGTTTCGTATCCCGAAATTCAAAATATCCTTCGGCTTTGAAGCTTCAAGGGTTCTTAAGGAGCTCGGTGTGGTGTCACCTTTCACTGGCGGTCTCACGGAAATGGTGGACTCCCCCGTGGGGAATAACCTCTATGTTTCGCAAATTTTCCACAAGACCTTTCTTGAGGTTAACGAGGAAGGTACAGAAGCTGCAGCTGCTACTGGTGTTACAATAAAGCTCCGATGCTTGGTAGTGGAAGAGAAGGTAGACTTCGTGGCTGACCATCCGTTCGTCTTTTTCATTCGAGAAGATTTGACTGGAGTCGTCGTCTTCATTGGGACTTTACTTAATCCTCTTAATTAATCAAGGTATCAAACTGCATCTTCTGTATCGGGGTTGCTCTTGTTTAATGTACCAACAATACTAAATCCAAGCTCAATCTAGCATATATATATATAGTTCATGTATAAGTAGAAGCGGAGTTTGTGTTTTTGGGTGGTGCATTGTTAGAAGTCTAAAATCAAGGTTTTGTGTCACTTGATGAAATGATAATGAGTTATTTTCCACCATACTGGCGTACTGCTCATCAACCCTTCAACGGGTTGATCGAATAAGTGAAAAATTTTATGCAGGAATATTGCTTAAGCTAAATTTTATGGACTTTTTTTCTTGTCTAACATTTGCATTCTCTCTAACTTTCATCATGCTTGCGGTTGACTCAACACGGGACCTGATCCCGTTCTTATATCGTGGACCGCGGTCCACAATGCATTGTGGACCGCGGTCTCAAAACGACGTCGTTTTAATAAGTGGGAGATGGAGCCCCGTAATTGAAACTACAGTTCATTCCAAAAGATATTGCCTTACATTTGTTTTGATATTATCGAATGAAGCTGTAGTTATATCAAAAAGTAACTGTAGTTGTGTTGAAAAGAAAGTGCAATGTATATGAAAAGATACTGAATAACAGTTTCACATTTGTGTTTGATATTATCGAATGAAACTGTAATTATATAAAAAAGTAACTGTAGTTGTGTTGAAAAGAAAGTGCAGTGTATATGAAAATATACTGAATAACAGTTTCATATTTGTGTTTTTATATTATCGAATGAAACTGTAGTTATATAAAAAGTAACTGCAGTTGTGTTGAAAGGTAACTGCAGTTGTGTTGAAAAGAAAGTGTAGTATATATGAAAAGAAAGTGCAGTATATATGAAAAGAAAGTGAGTGGCGCGAATTCATCCGTCTGTTTTCATTAATCAAAACGACGTCGTTCTGGGATCGCGGTCCACAATGCATTGTGGACCATGGTCCACAATGCATTGTGGACCATGGTCCACGATATAATTTGCGGACCTGATCATGTTAGATCTTTTGAGTCTATTACGATTTGACATATTAGTGAATCTTGTACTCGTACGTTAGCTAGAGTGATAGCTTCTCGTACTGCTCAACAAGTCTGAGATTTGGTTCCTCCCTTACGTATTATGTACTTTATTGTTTGATCTTAATGATATCCTTTACTTTCAAAAAAGGAAAAAGATAGATGTGAAATTTTTATTTTTTATTTTTTTTTGAATACAACTGACCCTATTACATTGTAGTATATGTTTATCTATACTTTTCTCAACCTGTTGAAGCACAAAAAGTCAATTTCGAGATCTCCACCACTGAGACTCGAACTCATGACCTCCCATCTAAGGGTGGTCACTACATGCCAATTGAGCACAAGGTGCTTGGCAGATGTGAAAATTTTATGTCTCAGAACCGTAATATGACTTATTGAAATTCAAAACTTAAATATTTATTCATTATCAATTAACACCAATTACAGGGTGTTTGGTTGGAGGGAATTACAATTCCTTTCCCACTTAATTCCCAACTAATTCCGAACGGAATTGCAATTCCCTCATTTTCATGGAATTAGAATCCAATGTCCCCCCGATATTTTAATTCCGTAGATTTTAGGAAGAAAAAAAGATAACTCTAAGACAAAATTACCCTATCTTATTTTAACCTAAAATTAATGTCTAACATTCCTTTCAAAATTATAGACAAAATTATTTGTGTATATTCCTTTAAATATTTATATGTAGCAAATATTTAAAATTTGCATTCTTTATATGCATTGTTCATATACAGCAACTTTTGTGTATGTTCCTTTGAACTCTTTATATGCATAACTCTTCAAAATTTCTGACTACCCAAATCAAATGCTTATGTTTTTTTTTTAGTTCAAGAGATAGGGTAGATGAGTGCTTTTGAGTCCAATAGATACTTGTCATTTAAGATTAATAATAATAATAATAATAATAATAATAATAATAATAATAATAATAATAATAAAAACAACAACAACAACGGGCATTTTGGACTTTATACTACTTATTCCCTCTCAATTTCATGTATACCAAACATTGGAATTGAAATTCCCAGTAATTTTATTCCTGTATACCAAACACTGGAATTTAAACTCCCACTTTATTCCCGCATTATTCTTTTCCCATGGAATTACAATTCTTTTCCCACTTAATTCCCTCCCTCCAACCAAACGCCCCTTTAATTCATCATACTAGAAAGTCATAAATTTAAAAGATATTATCCATCAACACTTATAATAAGAGCCAATAATGTTAGACCCCTAACTGAAACTAAAAAAAATGTTGGTGTAATAATATGCTATAATATATTGTACTTTGTGTTCTTCTTATTGTGCAACCTCCAATTAAATTCCTAATATATCCTAATCCTTTATAATTTTACCAAATTCTTTCCGATTTAACGGAAGATTAACATTAAATTCTTTAGGCAATTTGTTTCTTTATTGCAATTTTCAAACAAATTGGCAATATTCTATAATACAATTCTGTATATATTCCTAACTTAAAACTAGAATATTGAAATTTTAATAGGATTCTATAATATAATAGAGGGTAAAGAAGGATTATTGTGGCATTTTTTAGTCATTTTTATATAGTCTTAATAGGACTCTATAATATATCATTTTTAGTCATTTTTTATTAAAACATTCTCATTTGGTCCTAGTATTATTGTGACATGACTAATTTTAATGATTCAGCAACAAAATCGATGAAATATCGTTAAATACAAAGACATTAACGATAAGACATATATCTACTATACTAATAATCTACTATACTAACCCAGTGGGGTAGCTCAACTGGCAAGTGAGCTCTCTTTGTGGAGAGGAATCCCGGGAGAACCCGGGTTCAATTCCCACAAGTGACGATTCCCCTTGGGCCAGCTCCCGTGCCTCCCGGAGCGAACGTGGGCGGAGCGAAAGACCCTATAAATTTATCAAAAAAAAAAAATAATCTACTATACTAATAAGAGCCAAAGAGAGTTCCTAATTTATCCTTAATTATATGATTTTCCGTTAAATATTCTATTTTTCGTTAACTTTTAACTTACCCATTAATTTCTACAAGTAAGGTCTTGGGTTCGAACCTAATCCCAATCAAAGTTGGCATAATTATTAAACATATACTATGAATACGTTAGAGTATATTATTCAATGAAAGCAATCAAAGTTGGCACAATTATTAAACATATACTATGAATACGTTAGAGTATATTATTCAGCAGTACTAAGCAATGCTATTTTCTAATGTTTATTTTCATGCACTAATGAGTTGGAATTTTGGGTTTCATCTTCGATGTAATGCAATAATTTTCATTCATGTTACTCAGCAACGTTTTGTGTAGTATATATAATCCTTGTATTTATTTCACACAAGCAAAATCATGGATTGTGTTATTTACATAAATCTCTTGATGAGTTTGTTTTCATTTGTGTTGGTAACCAAAATAGGAAAACCTAGTTGCTTCATTCCCTTGCTAGAGATAATGGGCCTAGGTAATGTTGTGTTAAGCTTACGTTTTATCGTCTTTGGCAGAGGAACAAATATAAAATTTCATATTCCCAGCTTCTGCTTGGGGATTTCTGTTGCTATTCTGTTGAATGGATTTCAGGAACTCCTTGGCGTGGTCTTCGGCTGGAGTGGAAGTGCTACCACCAACTCCAACAATGGCGGTAACAGTGGCTTTGTGCTGGTTCCGGCCTTTGATAGCCGTAACAGTGGTCATGTGGTGGTTCCAGTTGATCCTACCTACTCCAACAATGGCTTTGTGCTGGCCTTTGATCCCACCAACTCCAACAATGGCGGTAACCATGGCCGTGTGCATGTTTCTGTTGATCCCATCAACTCCAACAATGGCAGTAACAGTGGCCCTGTGCTGGTTTCCGGTGATCCCACCAACTCCAACAACGGCCGTAACGGTGTGCTGGTTCCGGTCGATTCCACCTTTGACACCAATTCAAGCCATGGCGGTAACAATGGAGGTGTGCTGGCTGACGTTGATCCCAACGTTGCTGGTTGTTAGTCATACTATTATGTTACAGTTATTATTTTATTATATTGTATGCTTTCCTATCTAGTGGTTCTAGTTTAGTCAATAACGGTATCCTATAGGTTAGGCTTGTTCACTACTCCTTCTCCTATAGGACTCTAATCTTTGGTGTAACAGTTAGTTGTGGAATACGAACATTCATTTGGTATCATAGCCATGCAAAAGGTCATGGGTTCGGATCTCTGCGTCACCCACAAAAAGAGACTTCCACGTGTTGCGCTTGGAATTTACCGCACACGTTGAGGGGGCGTGTGAGCATAAATATAATATGTGCAGTCCAACTATCAGCTTAGGCTTTTAGTTGAGATGGAGCACATGCTTTAATTTGGTATCAGAGCCATGCAAAAGGTCATGGGTTCGAATCTCCTAGTAGTTTTTTAACTTTTTTCCATCTTTATCGTTATTATTTTAAATAAATGTCATCCTTTACCCCTCTCAATTAAAAATCTTTTGACATTTTCTTTTCATTATATTTGGTTGTAATTTCAGTTTGACATTTGTGTTTGAACATTAATTTTTGTATGAACTAATCTTATGAATTATAAACATTTTTTTTACTTTATATATTTTCAAATATATGTTCTTACTTTATATTTTATTTAAATATATTGATTTCATTATTTTATATTTTAACATATAAACATACCTATTTAAATTTAAAATTATTTAAATTGTATAAAAATGTCCTTTTTAGACTTTTTATAGTGAGTCATTTCCATTTTTGGTCCTATTGTTATTGAGGCATTGCCAATTTTAGTCCACTTCATTAATTTTTGCCACATTACGACCAGTCTTATTTAATCATTGCCACTTTTAATCCACCGTTAAAATTTTCGTCAAATAACCGTCCAAAAGAGGGGTATTTTGATCTTTTCATGCTTTGATCATGTCTTTTACCTTCTGTAGTGGTTTTCCTTACAGATTTTCATCCAATTAAGAGGTCTGGCGAAAGCAATGACTTTGTAATGTGGCTCACATGGCTTTCGCCGGACCTCTTCAATTGATGAAAACGTGTAAGGAAAACCACTGCAAAGGGTCAAGAAGGTGACCAAAGCATGAAAAGACCAAAAATACCCCTATTTTAGATGGCAATTTGACGAAAATTTTAACGGTGGACTAAAAGTGGCAAGGACTAAATAAGACTGGCCGCTATGTGTCAAAAATTAATGAAGTGGACTAAAATTGGCAATGCCCAATAACAGTAGGACCAAAAGTGAAAATGACTCTTTTACATTTATCAGCTTATCAAAAAGCTAATTTTACCAAACACTTTTAAGCATAGCATCTAGCTTAACAGCTCTTCATATTCCAGCTTCGAGCTTATAACTTTTCAGTTTTCAGCTACTTTTCAGCTTTCAGCTACCTTTTCAGCTAGGTTTGCCAAACATAGCCCAAATAGAGCCTTTATGCCTCCGGCAACACACTACATTATTTTTTATTTTAAAGAATTTTACATTTTTATAATAATAATTTTTTATTTTAATTTCAATTTCTATATCAAACAATTTTGATTTTGATTACTAAAACATTTTTACATTTATAGAAAAACATTTTTACTAAACCAATGTTTTCAAAAAAAAAAAAACATTTTTACATTTATAGAAAAACCTATAATTTATGTTACATTTTGGTTTTGGAAGTGCATTAGGCGAGTTTGATCTAATTCATCTATATTCGAAGTTCAAATAAATTGCCAAACAAGATTTGCTCTTTAACCAAGTCAAACAATTAAAGTTGATCAAAAAATTTAAAACTAACCCAAAAAATCGTATACCTTACAAGGTCATATACATTATAGGTTTCTAAGTTTTTAGTTTTTGGCTTAGACAAGTGGAATCTATGAATCTAATGCATAGTTGACACTTATGATTGCAAATCCAGAATTTCATGGTACAAAACAAGGAAGAATAATGTTAGTAGTACCTAACCCTTTGCCTTAGTTGTATATTATTTAAAATTTATGTAACTTCATCCTTGTAGCACTGATTAATTAACGAATAATCAATAAATATAAATAGCAACGGCACATACCATAGGCACACATATAATCACTACAATGAAAAAGTATATACTATATTCTTTTAAAATGACCAAATCAATTGATAGATAATACTCCGTAACCTTCAAAAAAAAATTGATAGATACCCTTTTGCAGCAAAGAGATTTTCTTGGTACAAATGAGAAACATATATGATGCTGCTGTAGATCGGCGCCTCAGGCAGAGTCTCAGTTTTTCGTGCTTCAGAGGTACTTTCTGGCGAGAGCTCTAACCTTTGTATCAAAATGAGATGATGTAATTCGAGATCCAGGTAAGTAGAGGGGATTAAGCAGAGTCTGCAAATTCCAATTTAAAGATCAGTCGGTGCAGTAGCAAGAACCGTTCATGTAACCTTGTGAGTGTTACTAACATTCAGATAAACTGTTCAAAACTTGTTAGTGTTGCTGACATGTATCATTAATGTCAATAGAGTTTAATATTTTTGTAGTTCTTCGTACATAGACATGCTTTACAATTTTGTCCATATAAAAGAAAGATTTGACTGATTGATAATGAGAACTAGGGTGCGGAATGAGGATCTATAGAAGAAATGAAAACCAGAGTGTTTTCTTGGGCCTTTTATATGTATCCTATGCTGGCAAAGTCATCTCTAACAACATTTTGAACTTTTTATTTGTCATCATAATATTCAAAAATATTCCTTTATAGAAGACGAAAATTTTCATGAATAGAAATTAAAGTTTTCAACGCGTTTTGAAGATAATTCATTCCTCCTAAGTGAATGAAGGAATAACTACTCCAATCTGTGTANTCAAAAAGAATACTTACTAGTGAACTTTACCAGACACTAGAAGCTATAATGTTTAGATAAAAAGTTTACTGGCTTTTACCCAAATATCTACATGGTTAATGAAGATAATAAATTTTGCAATACAAAACCACCTTGCTTATGTGCTACTGTAAATAAGTTCAAAATTCAATATTTTGCATCCATCCAGTTAATTGGATGATATGTAGGATATGACCTGCAGTGACATATACTGAAACCGCCAAATCATTGAACCGGTCAATTGCCTTCAGGAACCTGGATGATAAAGGTAGAGAAGAAGAGTGTTTTAAGATAATGGCAGGGAGGCATAAGAAAAACTCTAAAATGACATAGCGCATATACAGAGGTTCTGGGGATTGGAATCTCACATTGCACTGGTAGTCCATGCCAGATCCTGCACAATGTCTAATGCGGCATGCAATATGAACTGATGCTGATGAGCAGCATCCTCTTTCTGACACGTAATTGAATAGTAAATAAGGTAACAAAATACTTGCTCAGGATACATGTCTACGATAGAAATGGACCCTTACTAATGGGAAAGATGCCCAAACGCAGTCAGTAAAGAAAAAACCGAAAACAATACTATCAAATACAGAGATAGAAGCCAATCAAAGATATAACTTTAACTTGCAGTAAAATGTCTATCAGAGCATCTGTACCCTCACATTTATCTCATACTACAAGAGAATAGTGTTATTGTCAAAATCAAAATTTACTCCACTACTCCAACTAATATTTTTTTTGCCTTCATAAGAAATTCATAATAAAGATCAAACTTGATCTAAAACGAATATCTTTACTTTGCAGTAATTTTCATAGCCAAATTGATTCTAAACCACATTACCAACTACAGTGAGCACGTGATAGTGATTCAGAACTCTACAAAGCAAACACAAAGCCTCATAGCATCAAATTTCGAATTAAAACCTAGGAAAAAAAATGCGAAATCCTGCATAGGAAAAGAAGTGCATACTTTAGGTGCAGTTCCAACTTCAGCTTCGTAGATGGGAATGTCGTTCCTGCTTACGATCATAAAACAAGCCGTACTCGCCATCCCTTTCGTCTCCTCGAATCCCCAAACCTTAAAAGATAAAAATAAATTTAAAAAGAGAAGATGAAGAATCGGTAATTGAGTAACCGTGATGGTGAACTTTACAGTAAGTTGCAATGCAAAAAATGAGAGAATCCGCAGAGAGATCCGAACCTGCAACTCAGCAACTGCCCGTTTACCAATCACCAGGATACAAACTTTCGTCCCTCTCTCCGTCTTGTTGATGCCAAGATCTCTTAGAAATCAGACTCAGTGAAAACGACGCCGTATAGATGCTGGCAGTAGTAAATTTATTTGGGGTCATTTCCATTTTTGGTCCTACTGTTATTGTGACATTGCCAATTTTAGTCCACTTCATTAATTTTTGCCACATTGTGGCCAGTTTTATTTAGTCCTTGTCACTTTTAGTCCACCGTTAAAAATTTTCGTCAAACGACCGTCCAAAACAAGGGTATTTTGATCTTTTCATGCTTTGATCATCTCATTTACCCTTTGCAGTGGTTTTTCTTGCACATTTTCATCCAATGAAGAGGTCCGGCAAAAGCCATGGCTTTGTAATGTGGCTCACACGGCTTTCGTTGGACCTCTTCATTGGATGAAAATGTGTAAGGATGTGTACGGAAAACCACTACAAAGGGTCAAGGAAATGACCAAAGCATGAAAAGACAAAAAACACCTCTGTTTTGGACGACCATTTGCCGAAAATTTTAACGGTGGACTAAAAGTGGCAAGGACTAAATAAGACTGGTCGCAATGTGACAAAAATTAATGAAGTAAACTAAAATTGGCAATGCCCCAATAATAGTAGGACCAAATATGGAAATAACTCATTTATTTGCTAGAATTTATTTTGGAAATATCATTTAAATCTATAAATAAGCTATTAACTCTATTTGATAAAAAAAACATGTTAAACAGTTAAAGCACAATTACAATTGTCATTCACACCAAATTACTCCATGATCAAAAGGATTTCATGGGAGTTAGTAATTCAAAGGCGTGTTAGTGTGAGAAGACACTAATTTCTAGGGTCCTTTCGTCTTATTTATTGTGTCTAGTTCAATAACTCAACTTAGGGTGTGTTTGGAAGCCCGAAAAATGATTTCCGAAAATCATTTTTCGGGCTTTGGGTGTTTGGCATGCATTGGAAAACCCAGTCAACGGAAATCAATTTCCGTTGACTGGGGAAAATGAGCATAGTTTGGCGGNACATAAAAAGAAAAATAATAAGAATCGATGCTTATCACTTATCAGTTACCAATATAATGGTGTTATTTTTTGGACTATTTTATCTTTTACCATTTACTCATTATTTAAATCAAGAATTGATTATTGACTTGTAATAACATGTCACTAGAGTCTCAGCAATACTCTGGCGATTAAAATTGACAACTGTCAACTGACGAACGATTGTCAATAGCCTTTGAAGAAGGCGACTAACTGATCAACTTTTTCACTAGAGAATACAACTTGCTGGAAACTTTCTTCATTGACGATCGTCGATCGTTAATCAATTGATAAAACTCTTGTGACTTGTTATTATTGGTCAATAACCAATTCTTAAGTTGTTATGTATGAAAATAACATGTTAATGAATTTAATTATAACTTTTAAAAGTTTTCAAATTTATAAATTAAAGTTTAGAGGTTTATTTGATTATGTCCCAATTTGTTTTACGTCAATTTCCGAATTAGAGGGCAAAAAGAAATTAATGAAACGTAGACATGCATGTGTTTAATTATTAAAGCCCATTCTGTATGTTTGGGCAATTTATATCATGGATCGGACTAGGGTCCGCATAACGTATGGACCCTGGATCGAAAGGATAAGATACAAAATTCATATTTGTAAGATACAGAATTCAGACACAAAAAAATCATAACACAAACACATATACATGCTACATATTTACTTATTTTTCAAATCTGATTTAGATATATAATTTAGATTTATAGACACAAAATTACACAACACAAGACATAAAAATTGATAACATAAAGACACAATTACTAATTTATTTCAAATAAAATTTATACTATTAAGGTACAAAACTTTATAACATAAGATATAAAAATTTATTAACTTCATATACATACACATACACGAAGATCATCCCGCAATGCAATGTGAACTCTAGTCTATGTCATAAGGAATTAAGTACGGGTCATACAAGTTTTTGACCCGACCCGACTCGTCTCATGGTGAGACGGTCTCACACAAGTTTTTGCCATTAAGTATTGGTATGTATATATATATATAGTCGGTCGGGCAAAGTACAAGTGTAGTGACTAGCGTAATACCCGCTTTCAACATTGTTGCTTTCTTCTTCCTGTCAACTTTCTGCTTTCCGCTTTCATTTCCTTAAGCGTTAATCCAAATACTGTAAACATGGACCTCCGTGAATCCATAAAGAATCAGGTAGATGTTTCCTTAACGCTAGCGAAGCACGTCTTCTCTACAGAAGTCAAAGGAGATTCCAACCTAGTTTTTTCTCCTCTCTCAATTAATATCATCTTGGGTCTGATTGCCGCCGGCTCCAAAGGCCCCACTCTCGACCAGCTGCTTGGTTTCCTCAAGTCTAAGTCCACCGACGATCTCAACGCCTTTTCTTCTCAGATCGTCGCCGTTATCTTCTCGGACGGCAGCCCCATCGGCGGCCCACGCTTGTCGGTGGCAAACGGTGTGTGGATCGACCACACTTTGCCTTTCAAGCCTTCCTTCAAACACGTGGTGGACAGTGTTTACAAGGCCGTTTCTGAATCAGTTGATTTTCAGCTCAAGGTTAGGGTTTTTTTTTAAAAAAATCACCCATTGGGTTCTTATAAAGTTTGCCTCTCTTTTAGATAGTGATACTATCCAATCCGAACTGTGAACTTGGCTTCTCTTGTCTGCAATTGATGTAGTAATTCTCGAAATGTTGGATTGCTTTTCCCTAAGAAAGATTTTCAGAGAATATTATTTGAAAGTTGAAAGCTTTTTGGATCATTAATGTTATTCTGCAATGGATGTGTTTTTATGTAAGCTTTAATAGTAAGTTAGGCTATGGGATTGGATTGGATTGCCCTAATTTTGGTCGGAACTGTGAAGAATAGACAAATACTGAGTAAATGATTTGGGGGATAATTGAATTGTGTGGTGTTTAGGGATTAGTTGCTTTAGTAGTCATGGCAAATGGCAAATTTTTTCTTTTCCAGTCTAAATGAATGCTTTTAAGTAGTCCAATTTTAGTTTGTAGTTTATGTTTTGAAATGTTTTTTTAAGGTCTTTTGCTCTGCCTTTTCCATGCCAATGCAATGTTTTCAGTGTACAAAAATGGGGAAGAATGACATTGTTGATCTATTTGATTGGGCAGGCGAGTGAAGTGGCTAACGAAGTGAATTTGTGGGCAGAGAAGGAAACCGGGGGTCTGATCAAAGAGATACTTCCCCCGGGTGCAGTTGACAATACAACGAGGCTGGTTTTTGCAAATGCGTTGTATTTTAAAGGAGCCTGGACCGAGAAATTCGATGCATCGGATACAACAGATCAGGAGTTCCACCTCCTTAATGGGAGCCCTGTCCAGGTTCCCTTCATGAGCAGTAAGAAGAAGCAGTACGTGAAAGCGTTTGAAGGCTTCAAAGTCTTGGGGCTACCTTATAAACAAGGCGAAGATAAGCGCCATTTCTCCATGTACTTCTTTTTGCCAGATGCCCGGGATGGACTGCCGTCTTTGATGGATAAGCTCACTTCTGAATCCGGATTCTTAGAGCGCCACCTCCCCGGTCATGCGGTTTCGGTGGGCGAGTTTCGTATCCCGAAATTCAAAATATCCTTCGGCTTTGAAGCTTCAAGGGTTCTTAAGGAGCTCAGTGTGGTGTCACCTTTTGCTGGGGGTCTCACGGAAATGGTGGACTCCCCCGTGGGGAATAACCTCTATGTTTCGCAAATTTTCCACAAGACCTTTCTTGAGGTTAACGAGGAAGGTACAGAAGCTGCAGCTGCTACTGGTGTTACAATAAAGCTCCGAAGCTTGGTAGTGGAAGAGAAGGTAGACTTCGTGGCTGACCATCCGTTCATCTTTTTCATTCGAGAAGATTTGACTGGAGTCGTCGTCTTCATCGGGACTTTACTTAATCCTCTTAATTAATCAAGGTATCACACTGCATCTTCTGTATCATGGTTGCTCTTGTTTAATGTACCAACAATACTAAATCCGAGCTCAATCTAGCATATATATATAGTTCATGTATAAGTAGAATCGGAGTTTGTGTTTTTGGGTGGTGCATTGTTAGAAGTCTAAAATCAAGGTTGTGTCACTTGATGAAATGATAATAAGACTGTTTGATGAATTGAGGTGGATTGCCGACGTTGTATAGACAGTAAAAATTTTTGTGTTTTTTATGTTTTAAGTATTCTTTTGCAATTTAGGTTTTTTTTTTTTTTTTTTGGCATCCCTACTTCAAATTACATGGTGCATATCATCAAAATGCACAAGAGCTATGCATGTGTAATTATTATGATTACTTCAGATTTTTTTGAACAAAAGAAAACAAACTTAGCAAATGCATGTGGGTTCTGCCGTGCTTTTAGGAAACGCGAGAAAGCTCGCCACGACTAAACTCCTCTAGTGTCAAGCGTGAGATGTACGAAGAATATGCCTTTTTCTGGTGACCAGAGGTGGTATATTCATGGGATGATGAATCGTTGGCCGTTATGAGTATATGGCATTCATCTCAATGAAAATGTGAATGTCAGTCTTTTTGGAGCTAAAAGAGTATAATGTTACTTCTGTATGTTGGTTCACATTTTTTAATCATCAGAATTGGATTCAAACCTGATTCTTATATTTGTTTAAATAGCTTGAAATGATATATTTAAATCTATATTCATAAGTTAAAACTTAAAGTGAATATAAAATAAAATAAAATAATAAAAAAATCGTATACCATACAAGGCCATATACATTATAGGTTTCTAAGTTTTTATTTTCTGGCTTAGACAAGTGGAATCTATGAATCTAATGCATAGTTGACACTTATGATTGCAAATCCAGAATTTCAACAAAAATAATGTTAGTTGTACCTAACCCTTTGCCTTAGTTTTATACTCCATTATTTAAGATTTATGTAACTTCATCCTAGTAACACCGATTAATTTACAAATAATCAATAAATATAAATACTAAATGGCAATGGCACATACCATACACAAACGTATAATCACTATAATGAAAAAGTATATGCTGTATTCTTTTAAAATGACCAAACCAATTGATAGATAATAACCTTCAAAAAAAAATCTTTTGCAGCAAAGAGATTTTCTTGGTACAAATGAGAAACATATATAATGCTGCTGTAGATTGGTGCCTCAGGCAGAGTCTCAGTTTTTTGTGCTTCAGAGGTACTTTCTGGCGAGAGCTCTAACCTTTGTATCAAAATGAGATGATGTAATTCGAGATCCAGGTAAGTAGAGGGGATTAAGCAGAGTCTGCAAATTCCAATTTAAAGATCAGTCAGTGCAGTAGCAAGAACCGTTCATGTAACCTTGTGAGTGTTACTAACATTCAGATAAACTGTTCAAACTTTGTTAGTGTTGCTGACATGTATCATTAATGTCAATAGAGTTTAATATTTTTGTAGTTCTTCCTTGTACATAGACATGATTTACAATTTGTCCATATAAAAGAAAGATTTGACTGATTGATAATGAGAACTAGGGTGCGGAATGAGGATCTATAGGAGAAATGAAAACCAGAGTGTTTTCTCGGGCCTTTTATATGTATCTTATGTTGGCAAAGTCATCTCTAACAACATTTTGAACTTTTTATTTGTCATCATAATATTAAAAAATATTCCTTTATAGAAGACGAAAATTTTCATGAATAGAACACGTTTTGGAAATAATTCATTCCTCCTAAATGAATGAAGGAATAACTACTCCAGTCCGTGTACCTCATCAGAGTTACTGTGTGCCCAAGTCATGATTGTAGAATCAGAATTTTAGTAAAACTGGAGAGTCCAGACTCCAGAGTCAATGATACATGTTAGGAGTAGTTGAGTAGGACTTTAGGTTTTAACTTTTGTGTTTCAAATTTTCATCATCACTCAAGAAATCTATATTTTAAAATTTGGACCATATAATGTGTTTCCAGAATAAAAAACAGATTTTGGAAATGCGTTTCCAATTTTTTAGCTAATTAAGAAATGGCCTGGTATTTTTCCAAAAACTTTTGTTTTATTAAGAAACAGCCCAGAAACATTTCCGAACAAGTTTGAAATACAAAATGCTTCTGAATCAGGGTAACGTCACCCCCAGAAATTTCCATACATCCTAGCTCAGAATTGAAAATTGTCTCCTTGAATATTATATGCATGTGTTTTAGTAAGCCTGTCCATATCTAAAGAAAATTTCAAACAATTAAATCCAAAAAAGACCTCTGAACATCAAAATGGGAATATATTCCCAAAATGACAGGCAACATTCTTAGCATTTATTTCTACATGGCTACACCACCCTATAAAGTTGTTTCATTTAAAAGAAGTTTCAGCGTAGATCTATCAGTCTGTAAGAGAGAAGCCATCCCGATGTGGAGTCTCAAAACAAGGTCGAATCAAGTTTTGGATACAACAGAAACTTATCATGGGCAAAGGAAGGATAATGCAGGTTAACATGCAGAAGTGCAGAACCAAGTTCCAGCAGCCTAATTATAAGTATTTAACCAGGAAAGAAAAACATGGAAGAGAAGAAAATCCTTCTTGAGAAGCAGAAAGAACATACCTTTATATAAAGCTCATGAACTTCTTGGAAGAAGCTTTTGATCCCATCATCATTGCGAGAATCGTGAAGCAGCATCAGTCGTGTATGTATACTTGACTAGTCAAAGAAAACATGAAATATTTTCCAAGAAGCTTATAAGATAGAAATTAAGGCACTAACAGCAAACAGAAAGTGATGTCCAAGGATAAAGCCATATTATTGCACATATGCTTTATTTATAGCAAATGTGATTAAAGATTAGAGAATAACCTTTCAAAAAAAAAAAAGATTAGAGAATAAAATGTAATCTGTTGACAGGACAGGAATTAGATTGGTGTGACTATCAGCACAGGTAGGAACAAAGAAAAATAAACTAAAAAAAAAAAAGATGTTTGGCTTAAGGACAAAAAGAATACTTACTAGTGAACTTTACCAGACACTAGAAGCTATAATGTTTAGATAAAAAGCTTGGCTTTTACCCAAATATCTACATGGTTAATGAAGATAATAAATTTTGCAATACAAAACCACCTTGCTTATGTGCTACTGTAAATAAGTTCAAAATTCAATATTTAGCATCCATCCAGTTAATTGGATGATATGTAGGATATGACCTGCAGTGACATATACTGAAACCGCCAAATCATTGAACCGGTCAATTGCCTTCAGGAACCTGGATGAAAAAGGTACAGAAGAAGAGTGTTTTAAGATAATGACAGGGAGGCATAAGAAAAACTCTAAAATGACATAACTCATATACAACATATACAGAGGTTCTGGGGATTGGAATCTCACATTGCACTGGTAGTCCATGCCAGATCCTGCACAATGTCTAATGCGGCATGCAATATGAACTGGTGCTGATGAGCAGCATCCTCTTTCTGACACGCAAGTGTATAGTAAATAAGGTAACAAAATACTTGCTCAGGATACATGTCTACGATAGATATGGACCCTTACTAATGTGAAAGACGCCCAAACACAGTCAGTAAAGAAAAAACCGAAAACAATACTATCAAATACAGAGATAGAAGCTAATCAAAGATATAACTTTAACTTGCAGTAAAATGTATATCAGAGCATCTGTACCCTCACATTTATCTCATACTACAAGAGAATAGTGTTATTGTCAAAATCAAAATTTACTCCACTACTTATCCCCTAAAGGCCAACTAATTTTTTTTTTTCCTTCATAAGAAATTCATAATAAAGATCAAACTTGATCTAAAACGAATATCTTTACTTTGCAGTAATTTTCATAGCCAAATTGATTCTAAACCACATTACCAACTACAGTGAGCACGTGATAGTGATTCAGAACTCTACAAAGCAAACACAAAGCCTCATAGCATCAAATTTCGAATTAAAACCTAGGAAAAAAATGCGAAATCCTGCATAGGAAAAAAAAGTGCATACTTTAGGTGCAGTTCCAACTTCAGCTTCGTAGATGGGAATGTCGTTCCTGCTTACGATCATAAAACAAGCCGTACTCGCCATCCCTTTCGTCTCCTCGAATCCCCAAACCTTAAAAGATAAAAATAAATTTAAAAAGAGAAGAGGAAGAATCGGCAATTGAGTAACCGTGATGGTGAACTTTACAGTAAGTTGCAATGCAAAAAATGAGAGAATCCGCAGAGAGATCCGAACCTGCAACTCAGCAACTGCCCGTTTACCAATCACCAGGATACAAACTTTCGTCCCTCTCTCCGTCTTGTTGATGCCAAGATCTCTTAGAAATCAGACTCAGTGAAAACGACGCCGTATAGATGCTGGCAGTAGTAAATTTATTTGCTAGAATTTATTTTGGAAATATCATTTAAATTTATAAATAAGCTATTAACTTTATTATTTGATAAAAAAACATGTTAAACAGTAAAAGCACAATTACAATTGTCATTCACACCAAATTACTCCATGATATGACAAATGTCATATCAAAAGGATTTCATGGGAGTTAGTGTGAGAAAACACTAATCTCTAAGGTCCATCCGTCTTATTTATTGTGTCTAGTTCAATAACTTAACTTAATTGAAGTTATTTTTAATTTTTTTTATAATATTAAGTTTAGTATTAACAAATAACAAGTTACACAATTGAATGAGAGATAGCTTAGTAATGCTATACACCCATAATTTATTTTTCCTACATTTTTTCTTCTTGACTTTGCATCATTTGATATGTTTGAATTTATTTTTTTTTAATTAGTGGTGGTTTGAATTTACAAGAACACCCAATGATTTGGAGCTACATCACTAGGAAAAATATGAGAGGGAAAATTTTGGAGGGGTAAGAAGAATTTTTTCCTGAATAATACATTGATTAAATTTGTTGAAAAACATGTGTTTTAAAATTATACAATATTTTAAAATATAAAAAAGACACCTTAAGCTATTGTAAAATGAATAATTTTATTAATGAAAATAATTTATATTGAGTATATTTAAATATGAAACCATGTCTTATGCCCTATAACTCCACCCTTCATGTGGTGCAACATCACATACTTCATGTATGTGGTACGGGAATATCTCGCCCACCCTGGGGTTTGAACCCAGGACTACAAGATTAAGAGCCTTACCAACTAAGTTAGACGAGCAATGAGTTATTCATAGTTAATCTTGATATTACTATGGAGGTTACGAGTAAAATTAATTAACAAGTTACACAATTGAATGAGAGATAGCTTAATAAATAATACATTGATTAAATTTGTAGAAAAGCATGTGTTTTAAAATTATACAATATTTTTAAAATACAAAAAGTTAAACAATCTTAAAATTAATTATTTTATCAATTAAAACAATTTATTTTGAGTATTTAAATTTTTATGCATGTCTTAAAAGATCATCATATATAATTGAATAATTGACCTACTAAATTCACAATGCTTATATTACGGAGTCATGGATCAAGGTTCACTCAATAAGATAGACCATTTATATAAGTTTGTTTTTACTTTTTAGTATCCTATAGGTTCATTTTGATATGAAATGCACTAAAAATGAACTTGCAATACATTAAAAATGACATCTACTAATTTTGAGACAGAGAAGTTTTGGTATCAAGATACTGGGAGATCTACTAATTTTGAGAGTGGAAGACTATATCGGGAGGAAACCACGTACATACGATGTCTAGTTATTAGGGGGATGCCCTATAACCTAGTACTATCAAAGTGGGTTGAAGTCCGCCCATCCCTGCGATGAGGAGGGTTAGGGTCATGAAAAAATAGACCCGCGAAAATGCGGACCTAACGGAGCAGGCCAAAATTGACCTGCAACCGGCCCACGGGCCAAGTACTGCTTAAATAAATAAATATAAAATGATACTTGTGTTTTCCTATTTGTTATTCATTAACAAAATTGGATGGGCCACCAGCCCTCGAGGGGCAGGCTAGGGTAAAATGAATCCCCCATGATATATGTAAAATTTCGCCCACCCTGGGGCTCGAACCCAGGACCACAAGGTTAAGAACCTTGCGCTCTACCAACTGAGCTAGACAAGCAAGTAGTTAATTAACAATTTTATCAATTAAAAGAATTTATATTGAGTACAGTGTTATCAAGTTGACGCCTAGGTGTCCGGTTGGTCGAGATCGAACGCCTAATGTGCTCGCCTCGCCTAAGTCCATAATACAACCCCAGAACTCTACAAAACATACATGGTAGAACCTACACACTAAGGCGAGTCTACCGGTGTAGTTTCCAGCCGGAGAAGTTGTCGAAATCTGCCTCACGCGTCGGCGCGTGGAGTCGGAGCGGTGGCGTGTGGAGGAATGTAGGTGGCTCCGATGGCGGAGCGATTCGAGCTCCGGCGTCGCCCTCCTGTTCTGAGCAAAGCCCACTCCTCTTTGTGGAAACATTATGGAGCGAAATAGGAGCAGACTAAGGATGTTTTGCATTAGTAGAGTTAGTGCTGATAGTGGGAGTAGTATTTCCGTGAAAAGAGTCCCTTTTTGTCTCAATTCCTATGTATATATATGTGTAATCAGTGTGTAGTGATAATACATAGAAATATACAAAAGCTTTTAGTTTCACACTCTTCTCAAGGCTACAACTTTCAAGAGTAGAGTAAATATGACTACTACAAGTCTACAACTTTCTAGAGTAAATATGGTTGCCTATTTCCAACACATATCATGCCTAATTGCCTATTCACATCCTAATTATTTTATATGGGACTCATCGCCTAGTCGACTAGGCAGTCGACGGCATCTCGCCTAGAAAGTTCGCCTTGATAACTATGATTGAGTATTTAAATTTCTATGCATATCTTAAAAGATCATCATATATAATTGAATAACTTATTGACCTACTAAATTCACAATGCTTATATTAAGAGTCATGGATCAAGGTTCACTTAGTAAGATAGACCATTTATATAAGTTTGTTTTTAGTATCATATAGGTTCTTTTTGATATGAAATGCATTAAAAATGAACTTGTAATAGATTAAAAATGACATCTACTGATATTAAGACCAAAAAGTCTTTTGATATGAAGATTGGGAAGTCTACATATCGAGACCAAGAGATCTACTAATTTTGAGAGTGGAAGTTTACTGATATCGAGACTAGGATGTCTAGTAATATTGAGACTTGAAAGTCTTGCAATATCTTCATCGGGAGGAAACCACGAACATACAATATCTAGTTATTAGGCAAGTAGGGATGCCCTATAACCCCATCACCAATCACGCACTTCATGGCCCCTTGTCACTAACAAAATAACACAAGGAGGCTAACCAACTCTGTGATAANCCAGGCTATATATATATAAGCCTTGCACTATTTCTTAACTAAGAGAATTGATAGAGAGATTATTCAGAAAAGAGTTTTCACGTGAAAGTCTCTGGGAGTTCTCACGTGCCTGACCGGTGGACAGACTAGAGGCCGGACGTTTGGACTCTGCCAAAGCACGCTTCAAGGGTAAACCTATCTAACTCCCTTGTTTACATAGAATCATAGAAAATGCGATTTGATGCTTCCGCTGCGATGTATGTTTTTCTAACAATTCATTAACAAAATTGGATGGGCCGCCAACCCTCGAGGGGCAAGCTAAGGTAACACATGAATCCCCCATGATATATGTAACATTTTTCCCACCCTGGGGCTTGAACCCAGGACCACAAGGTTAAGAGCCTTGCGCTCTACCAACTGAGCTAGACGGGCAAGTAGTTAATTAACAATTTTATCAATTAAAACAATTTATATTGAGTACAGTGTTATCAAGTCGACGCCTAGGTGTCTGGTTGGTCGAGACCGAACGCCTAATGTGCTCGCCTCGCTTAAGTCCAGAATACAACCCCAGAACTCCAAAACATACATGGGTAGAACCTACACACTAAGGCGAGTCTACCGGTGTAGTTTCCAGCCGGAGAAGTCGTCGGAATCTGCCTCACGCGCCGGCGCGTGGAGTCGGAGCGGCGGCGTGTGGAGGAACGGAGGTGGCTCCGATGGCGTAGCGATTCGAGCTCCGGCATCGCCCTCCTCTTCTGAGCAAAGCCCACTCCTCTTTGTGGAAACATTATGGAGCGAAATAGGAGCAAACTAAGGATGTTTTGCATTAGTAGAGTTAGTGCTGATAGTGGGAATAGTATTTCCGTGAAAAGAGTCCCTTTTTGTCTCAATTCCTATGTATATATATGTGTAATCAGTGTGTTGTGATAATATATAGAAATATACAAAAGCTTTTAGTTTCACACTCTTCTCAAGGCTACAACTTTCACGAGTAGAGTAAATATGACTATTACAAGTCTACAACTTTCTAGAGTAAATATGGTTGCCTATTTCCAACACATATCATGCCTAATTGCCTATTCACATCCTAATTATTTTATATGGGAATATATATATATATATATATATATATATATATATATATATATTACTCATCGCCTAGTCGACTAGGCAGTCGACGGCATCTCGCCTAGAAAGTTCGCCTTGATAACTATGATTGAGTATTTAAATTTCTATGCATATCTTAAAAGATCATCATATATAATTGAATAACTTATGGACCTACTAAATTCACAATGCTTATATTAAGAGTCATGGATCAAGGTTCACTTAGTAAGATAGACCATTTATATAAGTTTGTTTTTAGTATCATATAGGTTCATTTTGATATGAAATGCATTAAAAATGAACTTGTAATAGATTAAAAATGACATCTACTGATATTAAGACCAGAAAGTCTTTTGATATCAAGATTGGGAAGTCTACATATCGAGACCAAGAGATCTACTAATTTTGAGAGTGGAAGTCTACTGATACCGAGACTAGGATGTCTAGTAATATTGAGATTTGAAAGTCTTGCAATATCTTCATCGGGAGGAAACCACGAACATACAATATCTAGTTATTAGGCAAGTAGGGATGCCCTATAACCCCATCACCAATCACGCACTTCATGCCCCCTTGTCACTAACAAAATAACACAAGGAGGCTAACCAACTCTGCCCGGTTTTCCACCAAAATAGAGAGGTTAAAAACTATGCAGGAGCGCAAGAGAGAGGTAGTGCAAGGCAGGGTACAAAACGATGCATAACAAGGTCCAAGAGGGAGGGGTGTAAGGCAGGGCACGAGGTGGTGCAAGGTGGAGCTCGGGGTGAGAAGGTGCGCGACTGCCGCCTTGGGCTGAGGTGCCCGGGGGCGCCAATCGTGCCCCTCAGAGCCCCGGCGGCATGGCCGAGCGCCCTGGGTGGCGACTGGTTGTGCCGCTACCCTGGGGCGCGACATCCACCCCTTAGGCGCAACCCCTATCGCGCCTTTGGGCGTGTGTGTTGCGCTCATCGTGCTTCCCATGGGGGATCTGCAAGGGGCTCGGGCACGTGGCGGTTGGAGGCTGGAAAGGACGGTTGAAGGACAGGACAACGTGGGACACGTGTCTGGATGTGGTTGGTGTTCTCTAGATAGCGTACAGGTCCGAATCATTGGGCCAAGTGGTTGGTCTCCTCCCTCCTGCAAGGTAGATCCTCGTCCTGAACGATATTAAATTGTGTATTTTTAGTATTGAAATTGTGAATTTTCATAATGTAAATTATGTTTATAAGGTAAAATACATAACACATAAAAAAGATTAAATTGTGTATTTTTAATATTAAAATTGATTGCATTATTTAAAAGTAACTTGTGAATATAAAACAAGGTAATCAATTACATATATGATACTCCCTAGGTCCCGGATTCCTTGTCTTGATTCCTTTTTGCACGAATTTTTATGTAGTAAAGTAAAAGTAGCTTGTCTTCCATTTTTGCCCCTCTTTGTTTTTTCTCTTACCAGACAGCCACTAAATAACCAACTGGAACACACTATTGACCAATGACCATAGACTTCTTCTTCTTCTTCTCTTTCTCTCATTCTTACTTCTCTGGTTTCAGTTTTTCTCCATATAAGAATTCCAAAATTCCTTCTTCTCTAAAGACTTTGAGATCAACATGGTCATAGTCATATGGGGAGATATTGAAGCTCTGTATAGCCTAATTTCATAGAATTTTCAACACATAAATAGTGAAAAATGCAGATCTTTGTATGTTAATCCTTTCATTTCTTTGAAGATTTGAAGTTCTACATCACCAAACTTCTACTTTCATTTCAGTATGAATCATTTATATAATTTGAGACCTTGATGGATTAAGTTTTGAAAATCTTTATCATTTTTTTAAAAATGAATATGGGGTTTTGATGAAATTGGAGCACGGTCAACACAGTGAATTTCTGCCACAATTGCGGCGTCTCCCAACGGGATCTCAAGCCGGAAAATATACTCCTCAACGAACACGTAGACTTGAAATTTTTAGATTTTAGATTGTCCGCATTGCCGGAGCAACTCCAAAACGATGATTTGCTCCATACCCAGTGTGGGAAATCGTCGTACGTGGCACCGGAGGTGTTGAGACGGGAAGGGTACAACGGCGCCGGAGGTGTTGAGATGGGAAGGGTACGACGACGCCGGAGGTGTTGAGACGGGAAGTGTATGGTGGTGCCTGAAAGTATTGGGTAAATTAGGAAAACAGAATATGGAGTAATAAATTGGGGTATTGAAGAAATTCATAAGGGTAAATCAGGAAAAACATACTAATAATAATGTCCAATTTTAGAAAGTGGACAATATTTTGGGACAGACTAAAAAGGAAAGTAAGATAGGTAAAATGAGACGGAGGGAGTATATGTTTAACATTTTGTGTTTATAATATACAAATTGTGAAATTTTAAAAGGTAATTGTTAATATCTTTAAATAATAAAAAAAAAAGAAGTAATTATTAAAATATAATATGTAAATTGTGTATGGGTTCACCTTGTAAGTCCCGAGTCACAATAATAATTTGCGGGATCATAACCTTAAATTGCCGGAGTTTCAAATTTGCAGAATTGCAGCACTTTTAGCTTCGACGATCATGTCGACCAGAACTCTAACCCTTGGCACGAGAAGCACTCTCCGTCTCCGATTCTGCAAATTATTCTCCGATTGTTTTCATTTTCAGCATCCTTATCCCAGAAATCCTCAAAGCTTCATCTCATCTCCACCACCCACCACCGCGTGCCGCCGCGGTGACCACCATTGTCGACCCTTTACATCTACCTCTCATTTGTTTCAACTCCAAATCCAATCGCAGCTTCAAAGCTCTGATCCATC
>CM008339.1:26485366-26497654 GCA_002525835.2 Ipomoea batatas
TTATCGCACCTTCCGCAAGAGCATGGACGCTCGCATCCGACTACATCGTCATTATCCAAATCAACAATTTGCCAGAAAAGCAAAAACTCCCATCTCTCCATAGCTTGCCTCGTCTGGAACAGTTAACGCTGGAAAACCTCACATTAGAGTACATATTCGAAGCCGACACCCCACCATCCCCCGGAAAACTCTTCCCCAAACTCAGAAAGCTCTGGATTCGGTATTGTCCCAATCTCAAGGGATGGTGGAATTGGAAGCTTCCGACGATGGAGAACGATAAGTTCCCTCAATTCCCTTGTCTGGAACTTCTGGATATTAGGGATTTTAATGATCTGATTTGGTTTCCGGTCTTCCCCGGAATCTCCAGCACGCTTTATATGGTAAACGGGAGCATACGACATTTGGAGCGTACGAGGAATATCCTGCCAGATTCCAGGGGATTCAAGATTCAGTACCTGTGGCTTTCCCAGGTGAGCGACATGGAATACCTGGACATTCAACTGTTCCCCTGCCTGATAAAACTGGACTTGTACCACTGCGACAACCTGCGGGGATGGGGAAAGGGCAATGGCGAGGAGGAGGAGGACAGTAGGGGCAAAGTTCCGGCATCTTCGCTGACAACATTTGACCTACGAAACTGTCCGAGATTGGGGTGTCTGCCAAGAGGAATGCGGGAGCTTGGGGCTTACACAACAGTCAATATCAGTGGGTGCGATAAGTTGAAGGAGAAATACGCAACCAAAAGCGGTCCTGATTGGCCTTCTGGAGTGAATTCAAGTTGTCTAACACTTGATTGGTGATACATCCAATGCAATGCAATAGTGTGTTTCTTCATCCACCTTGCTTTAATTTTATTATTATCTACCACTTATTTAGTACTGTACCCTAAGTCGGTGTGGTATTGTGTCTATTTCTTTTTTTTTTTTTTTTGGTTTTTCTCCATTGGTCCAAGTCCATCCACATTCGCTCCGAGAAGTACGGGAGCTGATCTAAGGGACTGCTTGCCACTTAAACTACTCCATTGAATTTGTGTGTCTATTTCTTATTGAGTGAATATGATGTTTTATTGATTGCAATCATTTTTTTTTTCAAATATTTTTCGTTTTCCCCTAAATTTTCTTTTATATGACATAATTATTGGGTACAGTGCATGCTCATATAAATAAACTGTTCCTATCAATTTGCAATAAAAGATTAAGGAACCATTTAGGGTACATTTGGTTTGCACAAATACTTGATAAGGGTAATGAGTTTTGGTGGTGAAAGTATTTAGCATGTTTGGGTGGTGAAAGTATTTAGCATGTTTGGTAGTTGGGTGGAAGAAATGAGGAAGTGAAATGGGGTATTTCAAACCCATAGTAGAATTCTCAAAACCTATCAACCAAACACTTTCATACCCATTCCCTATGTCTAAACCCCCCAACCAAACACACCCTTAGAAATTTGAAAAACTAACTCAATTATAACAGTTGCCTCCACTAAGGCTCGAACCCACTCCCATCACATGTGGGAATGTAAATCGGGACACCGGGTGCCACTAGACTACAAGGTCTTTGGCATGGGTTTACTTAGTTCAAAACAAGTGTTGTACGGAAAGATATTATTGCATGATATTTGTAATGGAAATGTTCATTATAATATTGTTAAGTATCACTCATGATTTATGAGGTATTTAATAATAAATTATTAAATAATGTCAGTAGTAATGTCGAGAGTTTTAAAAGAAATCGATAAAGAGTTTTAAAAGAAATTGATAAGAAGTTAGATTGATTCAATTGGGTAGTTTTGAGCATCTTAAAAGGCTAGCACTTTTTGAGTTCAAAACATGCTATATATAAATCTCTGGCATGGGTTGGTGCACAAATCGTTTATATTTGTAATAATACATTCAGTTAATAGATTATCTACTTCAATCAATATAACAATTCAATAGGCTCAATATAACAATAGGCTTATTTTGAGCTTAGATCGCAAGACCAACCTGTTACAGGCAACAAATTATATTCAATACCATGGACCTATGGTGGTCCATATTGCAATTTGGAACATTGATGAATGTTCAGTTTTAGTATACTAAAAGCAAGTACACATGCAAAAAATAAAGTTTCAAAAAATAAACATCCAATGTATTAAAAATGAATCTTTAATATGTTAAAAATAATATTTATGTTAGTGATCTATCTTGGATGGTGGACCATGGTCCATAATATAATAATTAGGGGCGGGCAATTCAGTTTGGTTTATCTTAACCGAACTAGTAATATACCAAAAAGTCAAACCGAATACCGTTTAGTTTTAATCATAATCATAATAATAATAATAATAATAGTAAAGTAAATCTAACTCCATTGATGCCTGCTCCGTCGTTCAGTTTCTATTCTCATTGGTTTCTAGCTTGTTCTCTACTTTACAAGATTGTCGTTTACCGCAACTGTTCTTTACCTCACAATTAGTACTTAGTAGTACGTTTGAACTTTATTTAGATTTTGAATATGGATTATGTGATTATGTGAGTATGTATTTTTTGGTAGTATGTTTGGAAAATTAGGAAATGTTAAAATTTGAATATCTTAAATCGAACCGAATAAATCCAAACAGAAATCAAACAGTTTCAAACCGAAACTAACTCTAATGTTAAACTAATTTTTTTAAAGCCGAAAAACCAAAATCCAAAAAATCGAACTGAAACTCGAAAACTTAGGCACTTAGGCCGGACCTAGAAATTGTTATGCCCAAACCTTGTGTTTCATATATGTGATAGGGATGCCCGTAAGGGCAGCCTGAGTGGCAAGACCAAGACGCTCGGGGCTGTGAGGTCCTGAGTTCGAAACCGTCTGCCACCCGGGTTTGAGCCGGTCAGCTATGGGCAACCTAGGCTGGTTAACCTCCTTGTGGTCCTTTGCCGGCTAGGATCACAGGGCGAGGGTTTACTCACATACTCGGAAGAGGAGTGGGGTTTGCCTCGATAAACCCAATATATGTGATAGGGATTCCCCAGGGTATCGTGCCCATACGATGGGTATTACAAGCACGACCCGATCTACACCGACCATATGCTTTGTCAATTCACTTTATTGGCGTATATGCAAACCCCGCAAATCCAACCTAACTTGAATTGTAAGCTTGAGAACCTCTAACCCACTGTCACCTACTCCAAACTCCTTCACTTAAACCAATAAGCATACCATTTGAGGACTTAATACGATATACGTACTCGTAGTAAACCAACATACCATTTGAGGACTTATATAATACCATATACGTACTCGTAGTAAACCAACATACCATTTGAGGACTTAATACCATATACGTACTCGTAGTAAACCATTTACTATATCACCATGGATCAGATTCTACGTACCTTGTATTGTGAACACTAATAAAAAAATAATCTTTAAATTTTGTACCTATAAGCTATAGTTGACACATTTTATATTTGCAGCAATTAACCACTGTTATGTTTTTGAATCGGGTCTGAACTTGGGCCGGACCTAGAAATTACTATGCCCAAACCCTGTGTTTCTGAATCGGTTCAAGACTGGTTGGATGTTGAACCGACTGGTGACCAACTCTAACAGAAATACAGTTCATAATGATGGGCATGGCAGTGCTGAATTATGATAACCACACGTGCATTCTAAACATCAGGACCTTTTCGGGAGATACGGGGCTACGCGATGCAAATGTTTTTGAGCTGCCTCTTCTTCTTCCTCCTTTTAGTAACGACTGAGAGATGCGAGAAAAGCCGTATGAATCTTTAATTTAATCCTCTTGCAGGACGCGATCGATTTCGGGAAGGGCCTCGCACTGACACAGAGGGAGAAAGATCGCCACAGCTTTCTCTCTCAGGTATCTCCTGATCTCCGGTACCTGAATCACGCGTTTGCATAGGTATAATCGTGATTGGATTGATTGTGGTGTTTTCTGTAATAACGCAGGCATTTGTGAAAGACGTGTGAGATCTTCCTGGAATCGGCGTTTATTGTGGCAACGTTGATCTCTGTTGGATCTGTTGCGGCTGGGGCTTCTCCAAATCCTCGCCGCCATGGGGTATGTGTGTGTGTGTTTTCTGCTTTTTATTGTTTTGAATTTTTTGGGATTCGTTTAGAATTCTACTCGTTCACGGAACCGATCTTTTGTTTTTTGTTTTCTTTTGTTTTGTTTTTGTTTTTTAAAATCCTTAATCCTAATAAAATTGTGCTAAAATTGGATAAAGCTCAGCGGCTAAAAACTAACAATATAGCGACACATTCGTAGACAGATGTCTTGGGAAGAATAATTCTGGAATCTATAGATATCGAGTATTGCTACCGGTTCTCGATACGAAACTATTGAGTAATTGCATTTTTTTTTCTCTTTCCATCCACGCTGTTTTTTTTTTTTTGGATTCTATAAATTTTCTTTCGGGTAAGAACTTTCAATAATAATTATAATACTTGAGCTGTTGATCATGTCCTAAGGTCCTTAAGGTTTCTATACCTTGGTTATTGATTGATTGTGTAGTTGGAAGTACCTTTACTATCTCTGGTATTGTCAGCTATTTATAAGTCCTATAATTGCAGGAAAAGCAGAATTTGTTTTTTACTTAGAATGGCAGATTGGCAGGAAACATTGTTGTAAAAAGGTTGGAGTAATCTGTTTTTCTTTGATCCCTGTTTGTTAAAGCATGTGCAAACTATGATGAATGAACCTATTGGAAGTTCTAGTAACCCTGATTTCTTAAAGAGAAATAGCTAGTGTACTGCTGGTTTAGATTTTTGTGGAAGGGGGTGATCTTCATGTAGGGTGATAAATGGTGACTACCAGTTAGTCTTAGTATGGCATGCTGTCATATATGAGCCATCTGAGTAAAAGGAGAAAATTGAATTGTCTCAGTCATCCAACCTAGTTGGGCAGAGTGGTCTAGAGTTAGTTTGTCACAACGGTTTTCTATTTTATTTTGATCAATAATTTGTAAGTTTACTTCTGTTTGCACTGGGTATGTTGTTGTGGTTCTTAGTCATTTGTGACAAGGATAGCTCTGCTCAAAAACTTAAGTAGGCACTCAACTAGTTACTTTCCCACAAAAGTTGTAGGATAGCAACAGGCACATGCTTGTGTACACTGTACAGTATGTTCCTCAGTCCAACCATTTGTAATATAAGTGATAGAGCAGACATGTATTCTGTATGTACTGTATTGTGTGAAAGTTATATAAGGCTGTTATCCTAACAGAGGCATTGATATTGTTATCAATGCAATGTTTGTGTAAAACTGATTCTTACAGAACCTAATCCCATTCGTAACAGAGCAGTGGTTGTATTGGATGCGATAATAAGGCAAAATTGATTTTATCCTCTAACAAGTCACTAAGAAGGCAGAAAATAAAGGGTAGCAAGGCTCCAGTACGTAGCACATCAGAAGATTTCTGGACTACTAGCACACGGGACATGGATACCAATGTTATTCAGTCTCGAGGAAGCATATCATCAATTAGTACGTCAGCCCAGGCACATGAT
Organism: Ipomoea batatas; assembly: GCA_002525835.2. NCBI lineage: Eukaryota > Viridiplantae > Streptophyta > Magnoliopsida > Solanales > Convolvulaceae > Ipomoea > Ipomoea batatas. The sequence goes on from CM008339.1 coordinate 26,490,865, forward strand.
GCCCACAGCAGTGGAAGTACAAACACCCCTTCTGAATTTGTAAATCATGGTAAGTCTTGTTGCTCAGGGATTTAACTCTCCATATAAATGCCTACTTGCCTGTCTACCCCCACAAGGATAGTAATAATTGAACACTTGTGAACTATTTCAATGTTGCTTTTCATTTGTTTCCAGGCCCTAATAAATTACCCCATTAGATGTGTTTTTTTCTTGCTTATGTCATGTGTTACAGTCAAGTTACTGTATGGTGACTTTCTTGCTCTCAGGACTTAATCAATGGAACCAAATTAGACAGCAGTGGGTGGGAAGTAAAAAGCCTGAAAATCAGTCACAGGAGCTGCGTGAGCCCAGATTAAGGTAAGATGTTTGTCTTTACAAAAAACTTATGCAGTAAGCATTAAAACTTTTCCTTGAATACTACTATTTACTAATTCTTTTCTCTGGTTGAATAAATTTGCATTTGGTACTAATTTGCATGTGTGACAGTGTGTAATAGTTGGCTTTTATGTTTATATAACTGCAGGGAGAAAAAATCTTGAAACATTTGAGAAGTTGTTACATATTCCTGCATGATAATCTTGTACCATGCAACTTAAAATGCATTATAAGCTATTAGCTCAGCCTTTATGATTTTAAGAGACTAGGATCTCTGCCCTTCCAACTGTCTTGTCTAGTTGCCTTATAATACAATATGTTGGATATAATTACATCGAATCTTTTGTGTTTTTTATCTGGTGACAAGCTAATGCCTTGTTAAAATATGGATTTTCTATGACTGCCTTGCTAAAGAGAAGCTAGCTTGTGAATTATGATCATAATGTTGAGATCATTTTGTTATGTCTTTTAAGGTAGCACTTTTGACAGAGATTAGAATAGGTAGATATATTTTAATCCCTGACCCTGTGGTGCTTCATACTTCTTCAGCCCCTTCATTTCTATTTAGTACCATTTTGTGAACCAAATTATTGTTAGCATAGTTATTGGAGAATAGTTAGAATATACTGGTACATGGTCAGAAAACTTGAAAAGGTGGAGAAAAACTTTGTCAGAGATTGTGTCATGAGTGGAATACTAAAATCTTGTAAATGATAATGTTATTGTTATGTCCTATGTCCTTTGCTAACAATTTTTGGCCTTGCAGTTGGAATGCTACATATGATAGTTTGCTTGCTAGCAACAAACCATTCGCTCAGCCTATACCCCTTCCTGTAAGTCCACCAATCCGCGCAGGCTTTTTCTAATGTTTTTTGGAATATATAAACAAACTAAAGCTGCTTCTGGGAATATGGCATGATGAACATTTTTTTGTTTGAAACTGGCAGGAAATGATAGATTTTCTTGTGGATATTTGGGAGCAGGATGGATGGGATGTATGATGACTGAAACTGGTGTAACATTAGTTAGTTGGACAGAATTGATGGATGTACTTTTAGTTTGGTTTTTAGGTAATTTAAATTAAAAGTGCATTTTGCCTTCTGACAAATTCAGACAGACACATATTCTGGTACTGGCGGAATGATCTTTTATAGTATAGACTACTACAAAAACACAAGTTCGTTGGTTCTATCTGTGTACGTTGCAGCCTGTTTCAAATGAATAAGTTATTTCTTGTTATACTTCTGGCTTCAAATCATGTTATACCATGACCTAAGGTCCACTTTATATTGTAGATTCTGATTTAAGAATTATGTATTTGTAGTTAATATATTATGTGTCTTCAATTAATATATTATGTGCTTATAAATAAATTGAAAGTACATAATATGCAGTTGCATATTATGTATTTGTAGTTAACATATTACGTGTCTTCAATTTATTTACCTATAGATACATAGTTTGAATATTATTTTTCGTATTAATTATAGATATATAATTCGAATATCATTTTAGTATATGATATATGATATATTTTTTAATATGAGCATGGAAATTTCTGATTCTGTTTTTGTCTAACTGCTGGTGAACTTGAACCTGAGACTGAGACTTCTAGTTAAAGTTGAAAGAGATCTGAACCATCTCAGTTATCTTCTCATGAGTAATTTCTGTACATTTTAAAGAATAAATTTGGGCAAAGAAAAGGGAGTAGATGACCCATGGCTCAGTTAAATAGTTAATGCTAGTTTGAACTTTGAAGAACCTTATCCACAGACTTTGGACGCTTCCCATCATTCCTTGGAATCCTCAGTATTCCGATGAACGAGTTTGATCACACGATCCGCGTATCAACGGCCACAGTCCTGAGATTCTTCCACACGTTCCCTCCAGCGCGTGGGGTGGGGGACCACCTTAAACGCACACCACTTAAATGGGATATAATAGAGCTATGATCCAATACACTGCGAATCTATCACAAGATCCGTGACTAAAGCACCGCCTGCCGTTTTACATGGGATCTTGTTTTTTCAGTTCGCCACTTGTTACTCTACTATAGAGTTGACGGCCTTGATTTTCCCAAATAAAAAATAAAAATCCTAGTACTACGAGTTTCAAAATTTAAAAGGAAAATAAATATTGGCTGACGTGTTGACAAGGAATTTCACCATTAATTAAAGCAAAATATTTAATTGGTGCATATCATGTCATATTTTACTTTGTTTACATATTTAATTTTCATCTTTTTATGCTTTTGTCTTTTTAAATAATAGTGTAGTTATCTCGTTTGTTTTGATGAGTTTATTCCCTCTCATGTTTTAACGAGTTATTCCCTCTCGTGTGTTTTAACGAGTTTTGTATTTGATAAGCGTGAATCGATTACTATGGTCACAACAAATGTTACCCTCATCCTGGATGTTGAAGATGACAATGAAGAAACGCCTCTTTACTCGGTTGGGAGATCTTCATCTGACGAACAGGTCAAACCTTATGCAAGGCCGGAATTGTTTTGTCAGAATGGAATATTGTCAATGTGCAAGAGAATTGAGATGAAGATCCAGATGATGTGCAAGACCTGCCAATCAAAGTTAATCATACTTATGTTTGGTCAGGTCATTATCAGCTTTCGATTTGCTGAACAATCTGCGAACCAAGTTCTCCGTAGCATAGCTAGGAAAATTGTTTCTATGTCAGATTGTAAGAGAATGGTTTACCATTCTATCGTATCTTATTGTATCGTTTCGCTTTGTGCTTTAATGAATTAACTCGTTACCCTTCAAAAAAAAAAAAAAAAAAAACCCTGATTCCCTTCTCTTTAGATTAAATTAGTGACTGCATATCATGTCAGTCAGTAATATTATAGGACTGTTTTGATTAATTTAGAAAAATATATTAAAATATTTCTTTTTTTTTTCTTCTCATAAACTTATAATATGTGATAGAGTACTCATTTGAAAGTTCAATTCATTTGTCCTTTTTTTTTTGTTTTAATGCTAGCAGTAGTTTTTTTTTTTTTTTTTAAAGAAGTATGTATAATACTGTATAACTTAATAATTAAGTCATATTTTTTGTTGGTTAACAAAAAATTGAATTCATTAATGCTCTATGTAATATTACTTATTTTTTAATGTTAAAAATTATTTATACTTAAATTTTAATAATGTTAAGAAATTATTACTCACGTTTTTCTTTTCTTTTCATCTGTTTTTTTTTAAAGAAACAAACTCAACTAATCAATTGAGAAATACAATGAGGGGGGACACCAAACCAACTATGAAGATCAGTGTACGAACGTGCAGCCCGGGCTAAAGTGTGAGCACACACATTCACTGATCTATTGATATAGCTAATGTTAAAAGCCTGAAAAAAAGAAGAGATCGAAAGACTATCTCTAATCACAGTACTAACATATGATAAATCTTGAGAAGAATCACTAAAGCTAAGACAAACTTGCTGGCAGTCGGTTAGGATGCATATTTTCTGCCACTGTTTACTCTTTAGCCAAGAAAGAGCCTCCTTGATGGCAAGAGCTTCGGCTAAACGGGCTTCATTGACCGGTCTCAAAGGGCCAGAGATAGCAGCGAGGAACAAATCATAATGAGTGCGAATTACAGCGCCGAAAGAGACAGAATTTTCTATGACCGATGCATCAACTTCACAATAGACCCAACTTGCATCAATGCGCTGAGTTCTTTGAACCGTCTGGAGGGGAATAGAAGAATTCTTTTCTTTTCTTTTCATCTAATTAGTAATAGGCAGAGTATTTCTCAACATTTTCCTTATACTCCTTTTATATATATCACCTAAGAGAATTAAAATGTATTCATAATCTCTCAATCCTATTATAATTGAATGAAAATACTATTTATAGCAATATTGGTTGGTCAAATGGGATAGAAAAAAATGAGGAAACAACAAAAGCTTCATAAAGCTTTTTTATTGGCTCAACTTTGTATTTTGTAATCCATAATGGCGAGGGTATTTCAAAAAAGAAAATTTCGTCACATATTTTACATCATATTTTTTTAAAAAAATAAATCATAATATATCATTTGAACACGAAATTAAAAATAAACCATGTAATTTATTTTTCATGTATAATTTACAGATTATTACATAATAGTGTACTTCATCCCATAGGGACTTTAAATTTTTCTGACAAAACGAATAACTGGAGTTACTTAAAAGAAATATGCCACTTAGGGTCCGTTTGGGAAGCAAGAAAATGACTTATGGAAAATGTTTTATGGAAAATGAGTCATTTTTCGGAAAACAGTTTCATTTCTAGTGTTTGGATGTATTATGGAAAACTGTCTTTGTGTGTTTGGTTCATTTTCTGGAAAATGGATAGAATTGTATAATTAAACATTGTAATTGTTTTATTTAAAATATAAAAAATTATAATAGTTATTAAAATAATGGTATTTAATAAAAAATAGAATTTATAAAAAAAATAAAAAAAATTAAAAAATTTAAAAAAAAAATTAAAAAAAAATGTAACAAAGGTTTTCGGCGGTTTCCCCACCTCCTTAGTCCATGGTCATGGGTGATATGACTTGGTTTTGGTCGAAAACATGCGAAACAGCTATTCTGGCGATTCCGTAAAATGACTTACGGAAAAAAATTCCGTAAGTCATTTTCCTGAAAAATGAACTGATTTTCCTTGGTCAACGGAAAACATTTTCCGTTGACCACATTTTCCATACGTTGCCAAACACAGAAAACTCAGAAAATATTTTCCAGAAATTATTTTACAGGTTACCAAACACACCCTTACAGAAAATTACTACATAAATTACTAAAATAATGAAATAGAAAAAAAAAAAAAAAAGAAGAAGAATAAAGAGGAAGAATATCTTTTTGTACCTGTTAGAGGTGACGTGAGGGGAGGATAACTGATAAGGCTTCTGGAAATTGGATTCGTGGAGTGTATGGTCCATTGGTGTCGTGTGTGTGTGAGTGGAGCTTTCGTGCAGTCTTTCAGGCAATTATTTCGGTTTCAACCAAAACAAAAAAATATCTAATCTTCAGACTCTAGATAGAGAAACTCAGAGCCGCAGAGGCACTATTTGGGACTTCTGAGAGCTTAAGGTTCATGAAACATGGCCAGTTCTGACGAAAAAGTGGTTCAAATTCAGACCGATGAGTTGGTCTCTGTCGAGCTTCCAGCACCCCCTTCTTGGAAGAAACTGGTATTTCCATTTCCCCCTTTTTTTGGGGGGTCTTCATGTTCTTTATTTCATAATTTCAAGTTTTATTTCCTTATGATTTGTTTTTCCCGAGGTTGTTTGTGTTTGGTCTCTGTTGATGAAACCCTTTCTCTTACTTGCTAATTTTGGGAACTGTGAATTTAAGGAAAGCTTCCTGCAACTTTGGGAATTAAAGGCAGAGAGGGTGTCTGTTAGTTTGAGACTGTAATTTTTTTATTTTATTTTTTTAATTTTCTGGAAAATATTTTCAGCATAGTTGGGTCTTTTACAGGAAACATGCCCTTTGATGTTAGCTAGGTTGTTCTTGTACAATTTGATGTAAAGATTTAGAAAGGGAGCTGAGGGTTGGGCTTTCCCTGTTTGAGGTTATGTCATACCCAGTGGTTGTTACTTGTTAAAGATTGATTTTGATTAGTTTACTGGTGAAAATTAGCATATAAACTGTGGATATTAGTGAGGTAATACTGGTCTGTCCCTCCTTTAGGGAATTCTGGAAAGAACACAGAGAGATCTTTGGGCATATGAGAGCTTATTGTGTTGACAAGCAATATTCCCAATAATATTAGGAGAAAACTGCCTTGCTTCTGCCAAGCATATCTATATCCACCTCTAGTTTTTGGTCAAGCGGTGATGGGGGTCGAGCTTATACTTCAGCGCGCCGTCTAGATCTGTGTATCGTTTGGATCGTAGTTCAGTTATGTTAAGAGTTTGCGTTGAAAATATAAGAGAAACGTATGGTTTTACTATCTAATTGATTGAATTCAATCTTTTAGTGTGGTTTGGCCTATGCGTATTATAGTCCAGTTGAGTGACCTTGGTAGTTTCAGTACATGAATTCTACACTACACTAGCATTTCTTGCAATTAATTAGAGGTTTAGTGTACTAGGAAGCCATCCAAAGTTTTGTTGGGTAAAGTCCAAAAGGGAAATGACATCCTTTTTAGCTGTTTAAGGTAAATAGCGATGGATATGCTCTTTCTTTAAAGGTGATGTGAGCTGTTTTAACCATCCTTCGTTTTCTGTGTTCGTTTCATATGCAGTACATGCCGACTGAAGGAGGTAGGGTTGTATTCGTTGCTCCTACGGGGGAGGAGATCAATAACAAGAGACAGTTAGGCCAGTATCTAAAATCCCACCCTGGAAACCCTGCAGCGTCGGAGTTTGATTGGGGTACTGGGGAGACCCCAAGAAGATCGTCGAGGATCAGT
>CM008339.1:26566463-26576663 GCA_002525835.2 Ipomoea batatas
CAAGTGAGTATTATCCAATGGGTAATGTTTTCTCCTTTTTCAGAATGTCAGTACTTTCTAGCCGTTTGTCCACCTTTAGAAAAGGACAAAGTACCTTTTGTCCCTAAAAAGGTGACAATCATTAAAAGCTCCTTGGGATCGTTGCATAGGACCCAAAATGACATTCAGTTATACCCATCATCAAGGCAATAAATAAGACAACTTATCAGAGAATGTCTTTTGCCTTGGTTGAGAGAATGATTGACTTTATCATTCTTTCTTTAACTCCTCGAGTCAATCACTTCCTTGATTGCTCGGTTATGGAAACTTGGTCCTTCCCGTATTTGACCTAAGATTCATGTCTTCGTGTCTTCATGTCTTCGAGTCTTCGAGTCTTCAAGTCTTCGAGTCTTCGAGTCTTCGAGTCTTCGAGTCTTCGAGTTATCGAGAGAAACATATCTCTATTTACAGATTTGGTGATATCCGAAACTTTGGATATCTTAAGACTTCGTTTGCTTCACTGAATAGACATAAATAAGCAAAAGCTATTTAAAGACACTAAAGAAAGAAATTTGGGGGTCTCCTCGTATAGCTTGGTATCATCAAAATCAACTGCTCGGGGTTCCTAACAATTTCCCCCTTTTTGATGATGCCAACACCCCATACTCATTCCATTCGGTTTTCTTCTATCCTTAAACAGATTTTCATTTAGTAAGCCCGAATAGTTGAGGTTTTACAGTTTTAAACGAGGAGTAAGGACTAGAACACACACACACTGAACCAAGAGAGAAGTCTTTTATTTATGGAGAAGTTCATACAACTTTGCAAAAACTAAAACTTAAAGCTAATAAAGACATTAAAAACATAAGAAAAAGTCTTCTTATTTTGAGCTCTCGCCAGTCTTCTTCTTCTTCTCTCTTTCCCAAATTTCATATTGTTGGAGTTGTATCATGTCGTTGATTTCTTTTCTTGCCTTTACGGTATCGAGGCCTTGAATCTTGAAGGCATACTTTCTGTGCAGGCTTAGCATCAGATAATTTTGAACTACTTCACCGAGATTGTCTCCCCTTATGACTCCCCAGTCCCACCAGGCAATCAGTTCGGCAGCGTTCATTCCATCGGCAAAGCTTTGTTGAGTAGCACCTAGAATCTGGTTTATGCCATGCATCTTGGCTTGTCCTTCGGCTGTTTTGGTTATCTTGTTTGCGTCCTCGAGTTCCTTCGTGATTTTCAAGAAAGCCTTTTGCTTTTCTTGCTGAATTCGGAAGATTTCTTTATCTTTCTTCCTTTGCTCATAGATACGTTCATTATGATCTCGCAAGAAGTTGAACCTGTCCATGGGATGTTTGTTTTTCCAGTAGGGTGGAATGTTGCACTCTTCCCATTTCTTTCCGGACCCATGTTCATAAGGAACATAGTCAATAGGCTCTCCATTGACTCTTCGGGTTGTCACTTTCGGCCCTTTCGGCCCTTTGTTTTGTTTCTTTGAACTCGGTTCACCGCCCGTGGGTCTGTTTTGAGTTCGTTTTGGAGATGGTGAAGGAGATGGGGTTTTCCTTAAGTTGAGAATCTCTCTTTTTTGTTGTGCAAGATCAACAGCATCAACCCTTACTACAATCTCTTTTCCTTTCACCTCTTCCCCCTTGTTGGCATCATGAACCCCGGCAAGCACATCAACTTTGTCGCTCAGACGGTTTATGCATACTTGCAACTCCTTCAGGGTCCACTCGAATTCACAAACGAGAGATGCCGTAGCGTTTTGGTTACCATAGACGGTCTCGAGCTTCGAACAGTTTAAGTCAAGACGCTCCTTGATAAACGCATGTTTCGTAACCAAGTTACGCTGAATGGTAGTGAACTCAGATACCGAATCCTTCAGAGATCCGAGGGACAAGAGATTTTCAGCAAAGATCCCATCAATCTTTTTCTCAAGGGCAGTTAACCTTTCGTCTGTATTAGATTTTGAGGATTTCTTCTTCTGCCTTCGGATGTCCTTTTTGATCTTGGTGATAGACTCATTTAGGGACTTGAAGTTTGCATCCTGAGTCTTCGTCAATCCCTATATGGCATTTAGTAAGGATGTAAAAGCAGAGGAGGTGTCGACAATTACCTCAGAAGAATCCGAACTCTTAGAAACATCAGCAGCTGGTCCCTCATTGTCCTTAGAAGGTGCTTCCATATTTTCACCTTGAACTAAGGCAAGTTCAGTGCCTTCTGCAAGATTCACATCTTCGGTAGGTGAGGTTAAAGCTTCAGGACTTGCACTTTTGGATGCTTCCAAATTTCCATCCGAAGTGTAGTCGGGAAGAACTTCCACCTCAACATCGAAAAGGTTAAGATCAGACACAATCATGTCTTCATCAATAATCTGCGGACCATCATGATTCGCACCTCGAGATGCTTCCATATTTCAATCTCGGGCTGAACTAGGACACAGCAGAACTTGTGCTTCCATGGATTCGGTAGGAGCAGATTTCGGTTCCTCAGAAGGTTACTGGTTGGGCTCATCAGTTTCGCAATCAGTCTGAACTCCTATATTAGAAGGATGTAAGGTCCGAGAAGGTGGAACTTGACCTCCAGAAGGGTCATTGTCATCATCATCATCATTGTTATCATCCTTATCATCTCGGCATCCTTGATTCTGATTTGAATTCGAATCCTCAGCATCTTCTTCCTTGTTTTGACGACTCGGGCCAACATCTGGTCGTAGATCTCGGATTACAGTCTGTGCTCGAGAGATATTGTGGACTTTGGCAATCTGCTTGTCTTCCAACATAAGGCGTTCCCGAGGAGTTCGGTAGCCAACATTCAATTCAACAGATTTGCCATACCGAGTGATCTTGCCTTGGAGTTTTTCAGCAAAAGCTCTTTCGATTTCATCAGGCCTTGTTACATCAAAAACAGATCTCGTCCCCATCCAATCTAAAGCCCATTCTTCTTCTTCTGCCATTTCACTTATAGTACTGGCTATAACGCGAAGACTTGACATGCGCCATTCTTGCCAGTTGTAAATGCGTGCAAGTTCCATTCTCAGAATCTCCTCGTGAGAATGCTCATTCATTGAGGCTTCTATTGGGGGCAAAGCAGCTTCAGTGTCTTCAAGAGTTAACTGTTGAGCGAGTGCTGCATTGATACTAATTTGCCTTGCAATGGGATGGGGATGAATAACGAGTTGTTGATTTGATTCAGCAACATTCGGCATTGGTGCAACAACTGGTAGTTCTTCAATTCGAATGGTTGAAACACGTGGCCATCGTAAACAAAGATGACGGTTGACATAATCAAGAGCAATTATGAGTCGAGCCATCGAAGGATCCATGTGCTCGGTGATTTGTCGTCGAACAATAGCAGACATCGGTCGATAGGTCTGGCTACTTGCATCCATATCATCACCTTCTGATTCTTCTTCAATCATTGTTGATTCAGACCCTGAATCATGTCTATCTTTCGGAAGGGTGATTACCGGCTGTTGTGCTTCTGGTGAAGGTGCAGGAAGATTTTCTGGCTGATCAACTAAGGGTTCGGGAGATGGTACCCTTTCGCACACAGTCGGAGCAGATACGGATTCAACATGAACAGGCTTTGATAAAGACCGAGTGAGCGGCGTGTGATCTTCCTCATCACTATCTTCTCTGGAAAGATCAAGAGGAGGTGGAAGGACTCGGGAACTGACTTCGAGTGGTACTTCCCTTGCTTCCTCTTCGGCTGGTAAAACAACATCTGCATTCGTTTCAACATCTTTTTCAACTTCATGATCAGTTCGTTGCTTCTTTTTGGGCCTTTTGAGCTGTTTGGCCTTCCTTTTCTTTGTGACTTCTCGGGATTCCTTAGCCTCTTCCTCATGTGAGGATTCGGCTCCTTCAGCTGCGTCTTCGGAACTATGTTTCGTGTGTTTCTTCTTGGAGTGTTTAGACTTGTGCTTCTTTGATTTCTTCTTTTCGGCAGCATCTAGATTTCCTGCCTTTCGCTTTTTAGACACCTTTCGAGGTTCGTCCTCGGATGAGGGTTCATCATTTGAACTTATTGGTTTAGAGGGCTCGGGTAGATCCTTCGGTTTATGAGTTGAGCCTTCTGAACCGTGACCCTTCGCCAAATCAGATTCCCCCTGTCCAACTGAGCTTTTGGAGGATTTGGAGTGAGACTTCTTCTTTTGCTTTTTCAAAGCAGCTGCCAGTTCATCGGACTTTCGCTTGAGATAGTTGGGTGGCTTTGAGGTCATATGAAAATGGTTTCGATGAGACAAGGTTTCTGCCCGCAACTTTACTTCTTTGTCTTTCAAGATGGCACTTATCATGAAACCAAAGCCAAGAACCTTAGTGATCCATCCTGTCGTAGGATTAACCCCGGTTTGGATGTTGTCAATCAGAAAGTCAAAAATAACATGTGACCAATCGACAGGGTATTGCTCCAACAAAGCGCACAACATCCTCATCTTCTTGTCAGATATGTCATCTGTCCTAGATTGCCTGCTTTCAACAATTTTGCTTAGAATGTCAATTACAAATTCATAGTCCATCTTCAGCATTTTCTTCTTTAGAACGGATGGTAAGGATGAGGGTTGGTTATGATTCTTCATTCTCTTCCACATTCTTTTCCTGCTGTATTCTTTTCCAGAGCAGTCTGAGTGAAAGCCTTCTCCACAGAGAGGAAGATTAAACACCCGCCTAATATCTTCTTGAGATATTACGACTTCAGTTCCATTCACCACAGAATGGATTTCAATAGCATCATCAACAGAATGTATCTCCGCATTAATATAGAACTGCGTCACATCAATGGGATACCAAGCTTCGTGTTTGAAGGTGACAAACTGGAAAAGATTACTATCCTTGAGGCAGTCCACAACATGTTTTCCAAAGTCCTCATCCAGGACTTTGTCAAGAAATCCTTTCACATCCAGCATTGAACCGGCTTTTACCATACAACTGCCCGACTTCTGGCCTTTGACGGTGGTGGAGAAGAACTTGAAGATTTCAACATCTTCACAGGGTCTGGATATGACTGATGGAGGTTTGAAGGATTCTGGAGTGGCTTGTGGCTTTTTCTGTGATGACGAGGGTTTAGGTGGCGGGCCGTCAGAGTTTTTAGCAAGATCGGAGGAAGAGCTTGAACTTTTCGACGAGGAACCTGACTGAGTGGAAGACATAGTGGCAAGCTTTTTGGTGGTTTTAGGAAGGGTATAGGGTTTTTAGAGGGTAACGACGGTTTTGGAGTGTAAAAGAGAGAAGATGGGGGTATGGAGAAGTTATATATGGTGAGGAGGAAAGGAACGGATGAGTTGGGTCGTTTGAGTTGACACGGGTCGAATTTATGTATAAGGGACAAAACCCTTAAATGCCCTTAAATGAAGGGGCAAAAATGGCTTAAAGCCGCATATAACCTTTGATCTGATAAGGCAGTTTCCCTCATGATGAAATATCCATTTAATGAGGAGAGAGAAAACTACTCATTATGTCATCACGTTTTGATGGTCCGTCCTTTCAAGTCAGTCGTAACAGAGAGAGTGGAGCGCATATCTCGGCATGAACATCAAACGGGATTCTGACACGTGCACATCCACGATCCCACGTTTACTAGAAACTTAGTCAACAAGATATGTTTGGCCCTTTTGAAAACGAACAGTGCATCCGAACAGTTGATGATTAAGAGTTTGATATCATTAACTCTTCGATTAGATAGAGAGTTCGGATGGCATGTGATGTTTCGGAGGCAGTCCTCGGTATGTTACCATTCTTCGGTAAGGATATAACTCTGAATACGAGAAAGACTACTTGGGCAAACAAAAGTTTCATTCATTAAAAAGCAAGGATAACAAGAGCAGACATCTCAAACATCCAAACAGAACACCCCAACAAGACCTACAAGGCATAGCATTCACCTCCTTGCTTTGCCTTTGCCCCTATTCTTGGTGTGTCTACTATTCGCAGTAGACAAGAGTCTTTGCCCTTGACTGCTCTCCGTTGTAGGAGGGCTGGGAGTCGATAAAGCACTTGGGGCAGCATCAGGCACCCACGATGGAGCCATAGGTCCATATCCGGGCTCATTCTCCAGCACAGAAGACTTATCGGACACATCGTCCGGTTCGAGCATGTCCAGGTAACGAAGATAGTCTTCGTCATGAGCCGGATTTGCAGGGGGATTTTGGCCTTGGGCCCTCTGGTACCATCCTTGTATGTCGTTCCAAGCATCATCTCCTGTGTTGTCAATGGAAGGAGATGGAGTACGTCTTGGCACTCTGTTCGGTTCTGGCCAGAAGGGTTCTTCATTTGGAGGGGCTATTCCACCAGAGTAGAAGCCCGGGACAGACATTGTTGGTGCCTCAGGCACGATGTCTTCGGATTCGGAGTCCGAGAGTTCAAGAAGATGCTCAGAAGTGTCTCCTTCGAGAGGTTCTCCCTTCTCACTCCTCAGCTTATTCAGCTTGCTTGTCCCTTCTTTCAGCAACAATCGAAATGAAAATCTCTTCTTTACTGGCTTCTCCTCGGAACAGGCCTTCTTTCCTTTTCCTTTGTCCATACCTGCAAAACTAGAAAACAACACAAGGAATTAGGTGTTAGGATACCTCTTCCTTCCTCGGTTGTGATCTATTTATAGATGGAGTGCTGCATTGCGATTGGCTGAGATCCATTTGACGTGACCAATCAGAGCTGCAACTGTCCAAAATTTTGCGCCTTTCAATTAAATGAGTCCGTGAGTTTCTGACTTTGATGTGCATTGAATGCAGGATGTCATAACTGATGAGTCCCTTCAGTTTTGGAGCGATTCAATATCCTCACATTAACTCATCTCTATCATTCCGAGTTCATGGCGTAGAGCAGAAAATCTGGCTTCGGCAAGTGGCTTTGTGAGAATATCAGCTAGTTGATCTTCGGTATTGACATATTCCAACTTAATATCCTTTTTCTCCACGTGATCTCTGATAAAGTGATATTTGATATCAATATGCTTGGTTCTTGAGTGTAACACAGGATTTTGAGTTATTGCAATAGCGCTTGTGTTATCACACATAATGCTAACTTCTTTAGCATTGACACCGTAGTCTTTAAGTTGTTGCATCATCCATAGAATTTGTGCACAGCAGCTACCAGCTGCTATGTATTCGGCTTCAGCAGTGCTCGTGGCGATAGAATTCTGCTTTTTGCTAAACCATGACACCAATCTTCCCCCTAAGAATTGGCACGTCCCTGATGTACTCTTTCGGTCGATTTTGCAACCGGCAAAGTCTGCGTCCGAATACCCAACCAAGTCAAAAACATCACTCTTCGGATACCAGAGACCTACACTCTGAGTTCCTTTTAGATATCTTAGTATCTTTTTGGCAGCGCTCAGATGACTCTCCTTCGGATTTGATTGAAACCGAGCACATACTCCTACAGCAAATGATATATCCGGGCGACTTGCAGTGAGATAGAGTAGAGATCCTATGATTCCTCTGTACTTTGTTTGATCAACTTCTTTTCCTTCATTGTCTATATCCATTCGTAACGAAGTGTTCATGGGTATTTTAACCGAAGATTTTCCATCAACACCGAACTTCTTGATCAGATCCTTGGTATACTTCGCTTGATTGATAAAGATACCATTTTGTTCCTGTTTGACTTGAAGACCTAGGAAATAATTTAATTCTCCCATCATGCTCATCTCAAATTTTCCTTGCATGAGTTTTGAGAATTTTTCACACAGATCCGAGTCGTTACTTCCAAAAATAATATCATCAACATATATTTGTACCAGCAAAATGTGATCTCCATCTTTAATTCTGAAAAGGGTTTTGTCTACAATCCCTTTTGTGAAACCGCAACTTATCAGAAAACATGATAAGGTATCGTACCAAGCTCTTGGAGCTTGTTTTAAACCATATAGAGCCTTCTTGAGCTTATATACTTTATCCATTCCAACATCAGAGATGAATCCAGGGGGCTGCTCAACATAAACTTCTTCTTCCAAAAGTCCATTTAAAAATGCACTTTTCACATCCATTTGATAGACTTTAAAGTCTTTCCATGCAGCATATGCTAGAAAAAATTCTTATAGCTTCGAGTCTGGCAACAGGAGCGAAGGTTTCATCAAAATCTATTCCTTCTTCTTGACAGTAGCCTTTGGCTACTAACCGAGCCTTGTTCCTAACAATGACTCCTTGTTCATTCATCTTATTTCTGAATACCCATTTAGTTCCAATAACGTTTTGATGAGTTGGTCGTGAAACCAGTTCCCACACATCATTTCTCTCAAACTGATGTAGTTCATCTTGCATGGCAATGACCCAATCCGAGTCACTTAAGGCTTCTTCAACGGTCTTGGGTTCGATTTGATTTGATCACCAATGATTTGATCTTGAGGATGATTTCGTAACCACTTTAGATCTGGTTGAAAAGTGGTTGGAGGTGCTCCTTCATCTATGGAGGGTTCAGCTTGACTACTTCCTTCTTGTTGGCATACCACCTCATTTTCATCATTCTGTAACACTTCGGTTTGAGAAGGGGTATTGGGATGAAGGTTCGGAAAAAGTGGATAGTCGTCTTCTTCTGATTCTGATCCTTCGGATTGATCATCACGAACTTTGTCTGTTATTTTCTCATCAGCTTGTTCCTCAGAAGTTACCATGTTTTCTTTTGATTTTTCGTCGAAGACTACATGTATTGATTCCTCAATTACCATAGTTCGCTTGTTCAGTACTCGAAAAGCTTTACTTTTCTCAGAATATCCCATGAATAATCATTCGTCAGCGCGTTCATCAAAAGCTTTTAGATGCGATTTCCCATTATTGTGTATGAAACATTTACTTCCAAAAATATGAAAGTATTTTACCACAGGCTTTCTTCCTTTCCAGAGCTCATAAGGTGTAACGCCATGATCTTTATGAATGATAGATCGGTTTTGTGTATAGCATGCTGTGTTTATGGCTTCGGCCCAAAAACGCTTCGGTAGGCCTGAGTAAGCAATCATGGACCTTGCTGCTTCTTTAAGAGTTCTGTTGCGTCTCTCAGCTACGCCGTTTTGTTGAGGAGTTCTTGCTGCTGAGAGTTGATGTAAAATGCCATGTTGCCCACAAAAGTCTTGAATGACTTTGTTCACGAACTCGTTTCCTTGATCAGAACGTATTTTGACAATGCTTAATTCCTTTTCGGTTTGAAGTCTTCGGAGTAAGTCTGGGAGCACTTTTTCTGTTTCATTCTTCTTTCTTAGAAAGGATGTCCATGTGAATCTTGTGTAGTCATCTACTACCACAAGAGTGTATTTTCTCCCACTTAGGCTGACAGGATCAACTGGTCCAAATAAGTCCATATGAAGTAGACTTAGTGGTCTTGCGTTCGTGTTGAGAGATTTTGATTTAAACGAAGACTTGATCTGCTTTCCCTTTTGACATGCTTCACAAACTTTGTCCTTGTCATAGACTACATTCGGTAATCCTTCAACCAGTTCCTTTCTTGCAAGCTTGTTGATGGCTTTAAAGTTGAGATGATTAAGCTTATGATGCCATTCCCAGCTTAGATCTTGCTTGCTTTTAGCGATCAAGCAAGTATTCGGTCTTGCTGATTCACATGTGACAACATACATGTTTTTCCTTCGTTTTGCTGTTAAGACAACTTCATGAGATAGATCAGAAATGACTTGACATGCATCCCGTGAGAAGATAACTTTGTATCCTTTGTCGCAAAACTGACTTGTGCTTAACAAGTTGAACTTTAATCCTTCGACGTAAGAAACTTCTCGGATAGTTATTCCATTTTTCATGACATCTCCTGTTCCCATCGTTTGTCCACTTGAGTTCCCACCAAAGACCACTTTAGGACCATTCTTTGCTTTGTAGTTGCTCAGTTCTGATTTGTTTCCGGTCATGTGTCTTGAGCAACCGCTATCTACATACCAGATGGTCCTATTTCCCTGCAGTCAAAGATTAAGGGTTTTTAGGTACCCATACCTTCTTGGGTCCTTGTCGGTTAGCTGTGAGCTTGGGCATCCATGCATACCTAGAACCCGTAAGGTTCATCCTTGGTCCACGATACCCATTAAACACCCGATAATCATAAGGAATAACATAATAAGAGTGGGAAGACTTTGGTGAATAAACCTTCTGAAGAGATGGTGTAGGTTTATTCGTGTTGACTCTAGTGTATGAGGTTTGTTTGTGTCTATGATGCAGCAAGAATTCTGCTCTTTTCATTGGTTCATAGTCCATAGTCCAGTCCTCATCACTCGGGTATAACATACCTTCCCTGC
>CM008339.1:26598298-26610263 GCA_002525835.2 Ipomoea batatas
TTTTGTTCTAAACATTGTTGGAGTGTTTTGTTGGGTATTTTACCATGTCTTTGGAGTATTTATTCATGCCTTTTGTTGGGTATTTTACCATGCCTTTGGAGTATTTATTCATGTCTCTTGGTTCCTCTTTTGAACTCTTGCTTTGTTGATTCCTTGATTATGTTATCTGGGAGTTGGTTTGTGTTCATAGTTGAGATGAACACTTTGATTGGTTGTTTTTGGGCTGAGTTGGAGTATGTTTTTGTGGTGGTGGATCTTTGGGTATCCTTTGGTGGTTTATGGGTGAACTAACTGTGCTATTGTTGCTATGTTTGGACTCCGGTCCCTGTGATTGGGTTTTTACCCCTATGATTGGACTTTGGTCCCTGTGATTGGACTCCGGTCCCTGTGATTGAGTTTTTACTCCTGTGATTGGACTTTGGTCCCTGTGATTGGACTCCGGTCCCTGTGATTGGGCTCTTGCCCCTGTGATTGGGTTTATACCCTTGTGATTGGACTTCGGTCCCTGTGATTGAGTTCTTACCCCTGTGGACTAACTGTGGTTGGGTGTTTGGTATGATGGTTGGTATGGTGGTTTGGAGGTTGGAGTTGGGAGTTCTTTCTTGGTTTATGTATTCGTGAGTTCCTTGTGATTATTGGGTTAATTCATATTTCAGTTGATATCCCATTGTTCTTGGTTATGGTTTGGTTGGTTCCTTTATGGTTGTTATTTCAGTTCGTATCTTGTTTATGGACTCGTTGTCTTATACTCTCGTTGTTGAATATTGGTTTCATTTGGAGGAGTCTTGGTTTGTGATTCTTTCAGTTTATCATTGTTGAGTATCCGTTTTAATTAATGAACAGTTCGTTGGTGTGTATATTCTATACGGGTGTGTAAACTTATTTACAAGCTTATGTATATCTATACTTCCTTGCGGGTGTGAATGGTGGTTACTTAGCAGTCTTTTACTAACGGTTCTTTGTGTGTTTTCCAAGTATGCAATAAAGTCTATGCGTGAGCGCGATAGAGTATACCCGTATGAGGACGCGTAGACTAGTCGTTATGTTTCTAGACTTGTATTTTGGGCCTGTGTGCCGTTTTGAGATTTTATATACTCTTGGTTAGTTTTTGGATATTTGGAGACATGTTTTGAGGATTTTTATCTATGCAGTTCAATTCCTTTGGTTAGCCTGTGCATCTAGGCTGTGTTTTCTTACCTAGATGTGGCATGATGCCCCTTAGGTTTTAATTCGCTTCCGCTATGTTATGTTTTATGGTTGAGATAGGCAGCTTCTGTGTTAAGTTTTAACTATCTCAGCTTGTGAAAAAGTTGGGGTGTCACAGTGCACCCCTTAATTTTAGAAAGATAAGTGAAAGCGAAGCCCAGAATTGAACTAATTTTGGTAGGGCATGGGGCAAAAGGTGAGCCTAATAGTGAGCTTAGAGTGAAAAATCCCTTAATCCCAAGAAAAAGGCATGAGGGGTTGTATGGAGAAACAGTAGAAAAGGCAAAAGGCCAATCCTAGAGATAAAAATTGAGGAAAGCCATCTCGCTAGGTTGTGTTCAACCATAGTCTTCATAAAAAGCAAAAGCTATACCTGGAGTCAGTTGTCCACATAAAATGTTCCTAGGAGATGAGAAAATAGAGCGGAGGTGAGCTGCTTCGCTAGGATTCAGGCACCCATTGCACTTTCTTCGAAAAAGCATGGATCTCCATGTGAAGTCGGGTCGCCCGATGACATTATCTTAGGAAGTGAGAAAATAGAGTGATCGCCCAAGCCATGGCGATGAGCGGTCCATGTCCCTACCCTCACTTATTTTACACGTTGGGCTTTGGCGTCTAGTTGAAAAGTATTGGTTGAGGTGTGCACATCGTTCCCACTAGGGGGCTCGGCTTGAAGGCCTTTGTAAAATTTGAGGTGAATCTAATTTGGATTGCATGCTTGGTTGAATGAAGGGTGTGTGTGTTGCATTGTCCAAATGAGACCATAGGGATTTTGCTTCGTTTGTATATTCTTAGAGTGTATGGCATATGGTTACCACTCTGTGTAGATAATGTGCATTATTTCACCCACTCCGTTGGAACACCCTAGAGTTGATAGACCGATTAATTGATTGAGTAACACAGCTACCTTTGGCACTTAAATGATTAGCGTTTAATTGTGAATTGCTTGAGGACAAGCAAAGTTAAAGTGTGGAAAATTTGATAAGTGTAAAAAGTAGCCATATTTTAGGGGTCATTTAGGTGTAAAATATGCTATAATAAATGTCCATTAGGCCTAGAAACATGCTAAGATAGTGTAATTTCATTGCATATAGGTCTAGGGACTTATCTTGTGCGTTTCGATATAATCTGTACAATTCTTGCACTCCGCAGGGCATTCAGGCGACATTTCAGTAAAACGGACGTAACCGGAGCTAGGAATGTCCGAATGAGGCGAGGCAGGTGGCTATGGAACCGTATCGACGAGAGCTACAACATAGAGGAAGACAGAAGAAGCAAAAATTCACCACGCACGCTCACACGCGTGTAGAAGCGTGGTTGCTTACTGGTTCGCTCCCACGCAATCTCACACGCGTGTGAGCCGCGTGGACGCGACACAACGCGGAAATTATTAGGGCGGAATTTTGGGGGCTATATATATGCCCTTTATAGGTCTTTTAGATCAGTTTTCAGCAACCCTCATTAGCTTTAGATCTGATTACCCTTTCCAAATTCTTCCCCTTTAGGGAGGAAAACACTCCTTAGAATAGAATAGATTTAGATTTAGGATTTGAAGATGAAGATGTAGATCCAAGAACTCTTTGGGTATAATTTCTCTTCTTTTAATATAAAGTTTGAATCTTTACTTTCTTGCTTTGTTTATATTGCTTCTATTTATGTTTATTATGGTAGAGTAGAGTAGTTGGGTGTGTGTGCCCTTGTTGATCTATGGATTGATGCTTATATAGTAGAGTAGTTGTGGGAGTATGATTGATGAATGTATGGATGATGTTGTTTAATCTTTGCTTCTATTTCCGGCCATGATATGTAGTAAACCCATAGGAAGTGAGTGTGTGCGCGATAGCGGACACTCATGAGCCTAGATCATCCATATCTCCTCTCTTAATCCGAAAGGATGAGATCCGAGAGGAGTGGTAGGCAAGGTGTTCGATAAAATGCCTCAACCGAATGAGGATTGAGAGTTTGAGTGTGACGCCACTCAATACTAAGACCATGACTCCCTAGATTAATCCTGAAACCCAATTCCAAGCTACCTACGATAATCAATCCTTTAGCTTAACTTTGGCATGCACCCCTTTCCTTTTACCTTTTGTATTTTCCATCCTTTTCACTTTCAAACTGTGACACCCCAACTTTTTCACGAGCTGAGATAGTTAAAACTTAACACAGAAGCTGCCTATCTCAACCATAAAACATAACATAGCGGAAGCGAATTAAAACATAAGGGGCATCATGCCACATCTAGGTAAGAAAACACGACCTAGATGCACAGGCTAATCATAACTGAACCAACTATATAAACGTAATCCTCAAGTAATATCAAAACATCAAGAACTAAAGGAGAGTATGTGAAATCTCATAGCGGCACACAGGCCCAAAGCATAAGTCTAAAAACATAACGACTAATCTAAGCCTCCTCATACGGGCATATCTCTATCGCGCTCATGCTTAGACTTTATTGCGAACCTGGCAAAACACACAAGGAACCATTAGCAAAAGACTGCTAAGTAACCACCATTCACACCCGCAAGGAAGTATAGATATACATAAGGTTGTAAATAGGTATACACACCCATATAGAATATACACACCAACAAACTGCTCTTTAATTAAAATCGGATACTCAACAATGATAAACTGAATGAATCACAAACCAAGACTCCCCCAAACGAAACCAATATTCAATAATGAATGTATAAGACAACAAGTCCATAAAGAAGATACCAACTGAGTCGTAACTCCAATAAGACAATCATAAAGGAACCAACCAAACCGCAACATAACAAGGGACAACAAGATATCAACTGAGATACAAATTAACCGAATAAACACAAGGAAACTCACGAATACACGATACTAAGAAAGAACTCCCAAACTCCAACCTCCAACCCAACATACCATCCCTCATACCGAACACCAAACCCGAAAGTTAGAAGTTAGGTACGCAGGGGTAAGAAAACCCAATCACAGGGACCGGAGTCCAATCACAAGGACCAAAGTCCAATCACAGAGGCAAAAGCCCAATCACAGAGGCAAAAGCCCAAAGTTAAATCCACAATTAGATAGCAACCACAGTTAGATCACCCACCGATCACCTAAAAGACACACAAGGATCCACCACTCCATAATCAACCTTAAACTCAGCCCAAGAACAACCACTTAGAGGGTTCATCTCAAATATGAACACCCACCAACTCCCTGTGACACCCCAACCTCACACAGATTGAGATAGATAAAACTTAACACAACAGCTGCCTATCTCAACCAAAACCATAACAAAGCATAGCGGAAGCGAATTAAAACCTAAGGGCGTCATGCCACATCTAGGTATAAACACAGCCTAGATGCACAGGCTAAACACAAGAATGAACTAAGCTGTCATATCATAAAACTGAAATAAAATCCTCAAACATAATCCATAAACATCCAAAAGTACCCAACGGACTAATCAAGAGTATATCATAATATCTCAAGGCACACAGGCCCAAAAACCCAAGTCTAAACAAGGCAAACTAAGTCTACGCATCCTCGGAAAGAGAAACTCTAGCGCGCTCTCGCATAGACTACTCCATACCTGGAAAACACGCAAAGAACCATTAGCAAAAGAATGCTAAGCAACTACCATTCACACCCGCAAGGAGATATAGATATATAATAAGCTTGTAAATAGGTTTACACACCCATATAGAATATAAACACCAACGAACTGTACAATAGTTCAAATCGATACTCAACAACAACAAGCTGAACGGATCATAAACCAAAACTCATTCAATGAAAGTCAAAGTTCAACGATGAAAGCATAAGACAACAAAGTCAAACCAAGGTACCAACTAAACACAAGTATAAGGAATAATCAACCATAAACGAGAACAACAAGATATTAACCGAATAAACAAAGACTCATAACCAAAGAACCGAAAGGAAACCCAACACCAACCACCAAACCTCCCACCAAACAACATATCAAACCCAAACCCCAATCAGAAACCAAGTACACAGGGGTAAAAACCCAATCACAGGGGTAATGAACCCAATCACAGGGGTAATGAACCCAATCACAGGGGCAAAAGCCCAATCACAGGGACCTAAGTCCAATCACAGGGGTAATCAACCCAATCACGGGGGTAATGAACCCAATCACAGGGGTAATCAACCCGAATACAAACAATAGTAGCACAACAAGTTCACCCAACAACTCCAACGATACCAATAAACCCACACCACCTACTCATACTCCAACATCATCCCAAAACAACCAAACAAAGTGTTCATCTCATCTATGAACACTAACAAACTCCCAGGTAAAAGAATATCAAGAATCAATAGACCAAGAGTACAAAAAGGGAAACTAAAGACATGAATAAATCTCCAAGACAAGGTGATAAATACCCAACAAAAGGCATGGATAAATACTCCAAAGACATGGCAAAATGCCCAACAAAACAATCCAACAACAATCAGAAACAAAGGAGAAACAACAGACAACAATAACAGAAAACAGCTCTCTGGAAACAATTTTCCAGGAGCCTTGCGGACCACTTCGGCGGAACACAGTCCACCGCTGAAGACCTCCGCACGAAGGGGACGGAATCCCTCGACGGACCACCTCTCACCGGCCACCCTCGCCGTTCTGGCCTTGCGGAACTCCTCGGCGGGTTACATTGTGCCGCCGAGGACCTCCGCAAGGTCATTCCCAACTCCCAGTTCCAGAATTCAACAGCAGACACGAAAACAACATTTCCAGAGAGTATAATCAGACCCAATACATCAACATTTCATCCCATTTAGAGGCCAAAAACATGGAAATCCAAACCATCAATGATCATACAACACTAATCAAGAGATCAAGATGAAATCCAACAAATAGATTCAACAAAATAGGCTAATCACAAGGAATTTTCAGGATTTCCAATCACCAAGAACATTATATAGAGTAGGAGTGAATAAAATAGTTTTGATGGACATGGATGGTTACCTTGAATAGCTTTCTCCAACTCCAACAAGCCCTAAGCAAGATCACAATGCCCCACCTTCACCTTGATCATCTTTTCCCAAAGAACCCCAAAAGAACATTATAAGGATATGCTAAAAAGACTACCAAAAGCATAAAATACAAAGAAGATTCTAGGCTAGATGAACTTACCCACTCCTAAGCAAACATAAAAGAGCAACCTTTACTTGAAATCTTGTAGGAAAATGGAGATCAAATTTGGAAGGTATGAAGAAGAAAATGGCGTGAGAGAGTGTAGGGAGAGAGGAAGAGGAGTGAAAGCTTTTAGGGGTTTTGATCTTCCAAATTATATACTAAGAATACATACAATATTTAGGGTGTAAGACTTTAATTGGAATTGGGCTTAAGTATATAAGATGATGGCTACAAGAATTAATTATGTATATATTCAAGACTAGCAAAGTGGGCTAATGAAATCATCCCTTATAATTAATATAAGAATTAAAACAAGGAAGCCCATAGAAATGTCTTAGGAACAATATATATACATTATATAATATAAGGTCAATAAATTGGGCTTGTAGGAATATTTAATTACAATATTGTAAGGATCCAAATTGAATAAAAATCCCTTACAAGAATAATTCAATTAGTTGGGCTCTTGAATAGAATAATTAAATTAGCCTCATGAATATATATATATAAGGGTATATATATTAAATTGAGAAGAATTAGCCCAATTAGAATAATTAAATTGCCCAAGGAATTAATTAACAACGAAAGGCTCGAACGAATTTTCGGGGTGTTACACTCCCAGATAATTTAATCAAGGATTCACAAGCAAAAGATTCAAAAGATGGACCAAAAGATGTGAATAAATACTCCAAAGACATGGTAGAATACCCCATAGAACATTCCAACAACGTTCATAACAAGAAGAGAAACAATCAAACAAACAAACCCACAGATGCTCTCTGGAAACAGATTCCCAGAGACCTAGCGGAACAGAGTGACGGAACACCGCCCTCCGCCGCACACCTCCGCAGGAAGATCACGGATCTCCTCAACGGGCTCCCCTCCTCCGCCAACCTTCTCCGTTTTGTTCTTGCGGAAGGCCCCAGCGGATTACATTGTGCCGCTGAGGTGCTTCGCTAGACCAAAACCACACCCCACTCCCAGACTTCGGCTCAGACACGAATAAAAGTTCCAGAATGCGAAAATGAGATTATAATACACAGTTTGCAACTCACAGAGGCCAAATAACATGGAATCCAAACCATCAAATGCTCATAAACATCAATAGGCAAAGGATCAAGAACACAAGTTCATAAATCCATCAAACACAAATTCCATAATCAAGAACAAGGCTAACATTCAAGAAATTTTAGGATTTTAACACCAAATAATGTCATATAGATTGAGAGTGTAAAAATAGATTTTGATGGACATAGTGGTTACCTCTTGAAGCCCTTCTCAACCAAGCAAATCCTCAATACACTTCACAAAGCACCACCTCCTTCTTGATCATCTTTTTCCAAAAGAACCCCAAAAGAAACATAAGAACTTGCATAAAGGTTATGAAAACTATATGATATAATGAATATTCCTAGATATATACACTTACCCAAACTCCAACAACCCTAAAAGAGCAATCTTGACTTGAATACTTGAAGATGAAATGAAGATCAATTTTGAAGGGAAAGAAGATGAAAATGGCGTGAGTGTAGTGGTAGGGAAGAGAGAGAGTGAAAACCTCTAGAAGAATTTAGTCTTGAATATATATACTACAATACATATATTCATATATGTGTATATTAGGGTGAAAGACTTAATAAGGGATGGGCTCCATTCTTTATATATATATATGTAACAATATTATGTACAAGATTAATTTATTGGGCCAAGGAATTCATCTCTTAAATAAATAAATACTTAGAATAAGAGAAAGCCCATAATATTAGGAATTAAATGTCTTAGAGACAATATATATATATATATATATATATATATATATATTAGAATTGGGCCATTATAAGAATACTCTTACACATAAGAATTGTAAGGATCCAAATTAGATTAAATCCCTTACAAGAATAAATTCAAGAATTGGGCTCTTGATTAAAATAATGAATTTGGGTTCCAAGAAATATATATATACATATATCTATATACGAAATTGGAAGAACTAGCCCAATTAAAATAAATAAATTGCCCAAAAGAATTAATTATTGGTCGTATGGCTTGAACGAATTTACGGGGTGTTACACAAACCTTTACCCAACCAACCATGAACCAACCTTCTCCCTATGATTCTTGTAACTCTTACCTTTCAACCTCATAAATGCAAACATAAATTCGGTTCCCATTCGCCATCCTTGAGAGATACGACACTCGGAGAGTCTTGACTCTTCGTTTTACCACTTCACCTTCACTCCCACTATACACACAACATCAACCACCATACCAATATCACAACACAGAGGCATAAAGCCCAACCACAGAGGCACGAAGCCCATTACCACAGAGGCATACAATGCCCATTACTACAGAGGCGCAAAGCCCAACCACAGAGGCATAGAATGCCCAATCACAGAGGCGCGAAGCCCAACCACAGAGGCATAGAATGCCCATTACCACAGAGGCACAAAGCCCGACCACAGAGGCATACAATGCCCATTACCACAGAGGCACAAAGCCCAAACACAGAGGCATACAATGCCCAAACACAAAGGCATGCAATCCCAAACATTTCATCACATAATACCAACCACAAGTAAACAATAATTCCACCAACCACTTCCCAAGGTTATTAAAGACTCAATAAGCCAAGAGATACTCATAAGAACTCAAGGTCTCCACATACCAAACTCAGATTCATTCCCAAAGGAATTACTCCACCAATAGTGCTCAACTCAGGATATGAACACAGTACATACTCAGGATAATAACCAAGGATTCAACCAATAATATTACCTCAATAAGTTAAGATAAATGACCAAAGATCATGAATAAATACTCAAGAATCAAGGTGGAATACTCAACAATATGTTCAGGACACATTTCAGAATCAAAGATGAAGAAACAGAGTCAACAGACCAATAAAATAACTACTGGAACATAACCAGAAATGAACTAACGGAACGGACTGGCGGAATGCCACGGTTCGCCACCCTAATCCGCATGAAGGCCGCGGAAGGGATCCACGGATCGCACCTCACCGCCGCACCATACCGCCATGTTCATGAGGATGAGATTGGCGGGACACATTATACCGCCACTCACTTCCGCAAGAACAACTCCCCACCCAGATTACACAAAATCCAACCAGACACGAAGCGATGATCAATAAACCATTCCAGAATACGAAATATGTTTAGATTGCACAGATTATGTAACACCCCGTAAATTCATTTCAAGCCTTCCGATCGTTAATTAATTCCTTGGGCAATTTAATTAATTCCAATTGGGCTAATTCTTTCAATTTGATATATATACACTTGTATATATATATATTCTTGAGCCTAATTTAATTATTCTAATCAAGAGCCCAATTAATTGAATTTATTCTTGTAAGGGATTTTATTCAATTTGGACCCTTACAATATTTGTAATTAAATATTCCTACAAGCCCAAACTCTTGATCATATATTATATAATATATGTATTGTTTCTAAGACATCCTATGGGCTAATCATTGTATTTAATTTGTAAGGGGTGAATTCATTAAGCCCAACTTACTAGTCTTGATTATATTTATTTCCTACACCCATTATATTATAAGCAACTTAAGCCCACATCACTTTAATGTCTTACACCCTAAATATTGTATGTATTCTTAGTATATAATTTGAAGATCAAACTACCCTAAAGATTTTCACTCCTTCTTCCTCCTACACTCATTTTTCACACGCCATTTACCTCTCAAATTCCCTAAAATTGATCTTCATTTCTCCGACAAGTTTCCAAGTCAAGATTGCTCTTTTATGCTTGTCTAGGAGTGGGTAAGTGCATCTAGCCTAGAATCTACCTTGCATTTTGTGTTTTAGATAGTCTTTTTGCATATTCTTATAAGTGTTCTTTTGGGGTTATTTGGGTAAAAGATGATCAAGGTGAAGGTGGGGCTTTGTGAGCTAGCTTGAGGCTTGTTGGAGTAGGAAAAGCTCTTTGAGGTAACCACTATGTCCATCAAAATCTATTTTATTCACCTATTCTATATATGATGTTCTTGGTGTTGGAAATCCTGAAATTTCTTGTTAATTAGCCTATTTCTTGGATGTATTTGTTGGTTTTCATCTTGATCTTTTGCCTAGTGTTGTATGATCAATGATGTTATGGATTTCCCTATTTTTGGATTCTAAATTGGATGAAATGTTGGTGTATTGGGTCTGATTAGTACTCTCTGGAAATGGTTTTGTTCATGTCTGTGTTGGTTCTGGAAATCTGGGAGTCGGGTTGGCCTTGCGGAACACTCTGGCGGCACAATGTAATCCGTTGAAGTGCTCCGCAAGGTGGCGATGGTAGGTTTAGGCGGAGGAGGGTGGTCCGCCGAGGGAGGACGTCTCCTTCTTGCGGAGGAGACTGGCGGAAGGGTGAGGTCCGTGAGTGTGTTCCGCATGGCTCCTGGGAAATTGTTTCCAGTGAGCAGTTCTCTGTTGTTGTTGTCTGTTGTTGCTTCTTTGTTTCTGATTATTGTTGGATTGTTTTGTTGGGGTATTTTACCATGTCTTTGGAGTATTTATTCATGTCATTTATTGGGTATTTTATACCATATCTTGGAGTATTGATTCATGTCTTCGGTTTCCATTTTTGGTATTCTTGATCTATTGATTCTTTGATTCATTACCTGGGAGTTGGTTTGTGTTCATAGTTGAGATGAACACTTTGCTTGGTCGTTTTGAGTTGATGTTGGAGTATGAGGTTGTGGTGGTGGTTTTGTTGGTTTTGTTGGAGGTTGTTGGTTGGATTTGACTATTGTGCTACTATTGACTATTGACTTCTTACTTTGGACTTCGGTCCCTGTGATTGGGTTGATTACCCCTGTGATTGGACTTCGGTCCCTGTGATTGGACTGTCGGTCCCTGTGATTGGACTTCGGTCCCTGTGATTGGGCTCATCACCCCTGTGTAACGGTTTTCCGGGATTGACTTTGACTCTTGACTTCTGACTTCTGACTATGTGGTTTGACTTGGTTTGGTGGTTGGGTTGACTTGGTTTGGAGGTTGGAGTTGGGGTTCTTTCTTGGTTGGTTTCGTGAGTTCTTTATGCTATTCGGTTGATATCTTATGGTTCTTGGTTATGGTTGGTTGGTTCCTTTTGGTTTGTAGTTCAGTTAGTATCTCGGTTATTGGTTCGTTATTGCATCATGCTTTTGCTGTTGGTTATTGGCTTTGTTTGACTTAGTCTTGGTTATTGGTATGTTCAGCTTATTGTTGTTGAGTATCGGTTTGAACTATTGAACAGTTTGTTGGTGTTTATATTCTATATGGGTGTGTAAACCTATTTATAAGCTTATGTATATCTATATCTCCTTGCGGGTGTGAATGGTGGTTGCTTAGCATTCTTTTGCTAATGGTTCTTTGCGTGTTTTCCAGGTATGGAGTAGTCTATGCGAGAGCGCGCTAGAGCTTAGCTATCTGAGGATGCGTAGACTTAGTTTACCTTGTTTAGACTTTGGGTTGTTGGGCCTGTGTGCCTTGAGATATTATTATACTCTTGTTTAGTGATTCGGGTACTTATGACTATGGATTGAGGATTTATTTCAGTTTATATATGACAGCTTAGTTCATTTCTTATGATTAGCCTGTG
>CM008339.1:26675699-26688643 GCA_002525835.2 Ipomoea batatas
ATATTTAATTAATATTTTTTAAAACAAAAAATGGTTAGAAAGCTTACCAAGCCTACAAGCCTGGGCAAGAATAGAATAGGCTAGCATTTTCTAGACTCGTCCCATCCTACAAATCATATTACGGTATCGATCAACACTGTTGCCTCATGCATCGAGTACAACTAAAAAGTTTTGAAATTGTAACCAAGTGCAATAAGGACAATATAATGTGGAACAATACATGTATAATATCAAGTACAAACTCTAGAACTTTTTACATTCACTTTTAGTGATATTTGATGTCATAGCGACCAATAATAGATGCCTTAGAATTTTCATTCAAAACAAACACAGACGCAGACACATCCACGTGACAACTTGTTTGCATTAGAAAAACTAAGAACTAATATCAGTCATTCATCAGAAAAAATCTAATGAAATTGAAGCAATTTGATTTTAAAAATGTGGTGACATTTTTGATAAATTTTTCCAACTTTAAGATTAAAGTACATTTTACAATACTATATAGTGCAATTTTTAACCGTATAGAATCCATTCCCGAATAAACTCTAAAATGTAAACCAAAAAACTAAATCCTAAATCTTTTTTTTTTTGAAAACAAATCCTAAATCTAAACATAAATACTAAACATGTGTGTTTGGTAACCCGGAAAATGATTTCCGAAAATCATTTTCCGGGATTTTGGTGTTTGGTAACCTCCAGAAAATGTGGTCAACGGAAAATGATTTCCGTTGACCACGGAAAATATGGGCATTTTTCTGGAAAATGACTTCCAGACAAAAAGTTCAAGTCATTTTTCCAGACATGGAAAATGACTTCGTGCCACATACGAGGCAACGACCTCTTTTTTTCTTAACTTTTTAATTTATTTATAATAAATATTATTATATATTTTTATATTTTAAATAAAATAATAAAAATGTATAATTATACAGTTCTACTTATTTTTCACTCATTTTCTGGAAAATGAACTAAACACCCAAAGACAGTTTTCCAGAGTACATCCAAACACTCAAAATGAACTCATTTTCTGAAAAATAACTCATTTTTCAAAAAATATTTTTCAGAAGTCATTTTCCTGCTTTCCAAACACAGCCTAAACAGTAAAAAAAAGTGAACATCTAAACTAAACTAAAAAGTGAAACACTAAACCAAACCAAAAACTAAATCATAAAATTTAAAAGGTGAACCCTAAATACTTCCTCAACAATATATCAAAACATATCCATAATATATCAAAATACATCACAATATTTCACCATACATTTAATATCGTTGTGGGCATGACCTGTGGAAATGGGGGCAGTTGTATAACAAAGACTTCCTCAAGCAAATTGAAGTCTGCAAACGCCGTATGGATTCCTTGCGGCCTAGCTAGACGTGATGAAAACAGCGTACGGGATTATGGGCTGGCTGAGAAGGAACTCCTATTTTTATTAGAACAGCAGCATCTATTTTGGAAGCAGCGTGCTAAAGAACACTGGTACAAGGGTGGGGATGTTAACAGTAAATATTTTCACAACTCACTGAAAGCCAGGAAGCGTAGAAACATGATATATCGTCTGAAGAATGCTGATGGAGGGTGGGTTGATGATGAGACAGGGATGGGAGAGGTTATGGTTGATTATTTTGGGAATCTGTTTACATCTCAACAGGGTGATATGAGTGAAGTTCTTGATTGCATTTCGCCTAAGGTTACTGCTCAAGATAATGAAGCCCTCTTAAGGCCGATAAGCTCTGAAGAGGTACGTAAAGCCCTATTCCAAATGCACCCTGATAAATCTCCAGGACCGAATGTAATGAATCCGAGCTTTTATCAGCATTTCTGGAATGTCGTTGGTGGGAAGGTGGTTGAATTTTGTAAATTATTCGTGGAATCTACCAAGTTACCTATGAAGACGAATGATACATATATTGTGTTGATCCCGAAGAAGCCTAAACCAGAATCTATGATGGAGTTTCGCCCAATAGCACCTTGTAATGTCCTATACAAAATTGCGGCGAAGGTATGTGCAAATAGGTTGAAAAGTTTATTAAATGGGATCATTTCGGAAGCTCAAAATGCATTTGTGCCGGGCAGGTTGATTAGTGATAATATAATGCTCGCTTACAAATCTCACCACTACTTGAAACGTAAGACTCAGGGCAAGGAAGGGGTGGTGGCGTTGAAAGTGGATATGAGCAAGGCCTACGATCGTGTGGAGTGGAGGTTTATTGAGGCAATGTTGATTAAATTGGGGTTTGCCCGTAAATGGGTGGATATACTATTGGAAACCATCACTACTGTTAACTATTATGTCTTGCATGAGCAGAATCAGTTGGGCCCTATTGTTCCAGGTAGGGGTATTTGGCAGGGAGATCCTTTATCCCCCTATTTGTTCTTGATTGTGGCTGAATGGTTGAGTGCGCTAATCAAGAAACAGATGGCTACAGGAAGCTTGCATGGTGTTTGTGTCTCCAGGGGTGCGCCACCTATTTCACATATGCTATTTGCGGATGATTGCTTCCTTTTCTTTCGTGCTAGTATAATCATGAAGGCTTTGCTCGACACATATTCAGCAGCTTTAGGACAAAGGATAAATTATGAGAAATCTATTACCTGCTTTAGTGCAAATGTTTCCCAAACTGTGAGAGAGAATGTGATTCAGACGCTTGGGGTGGTAGAAGGGGACACTTTTGGAAAGTATTTAGGACTACCCTAATTGGTTGGCAAAAGAAAAAAAGGAAATTTTGGGTTTTCTTAAAGACCGAATTCTTGCCCGGATTCGGAGTTGGAATGCAAGATTTCTTTCCCATGCGGGTCGTGAGGTGTTACTAAAGAATGTTATTCAGGCCATGCCTGCATATGCTATGATGGTCTATCTTCTTCCTATGGGACTGTGTAAGGACATCGAAACGTTGATGAATGAGTATTAGTGGACGGGTTCGGTGAGTAACGGAAGAGGGGTTCGGTGGAGGGCTTGGAAGGGGTTGTGTGCCCCGAAGGATAAGGGTGGTTTGGGGTTTAGAATGCTCCATGAGATGAATTTGGCTTTATTGGGAAAACAAGCTTGGAGGTTGATCACAAATCCGACTTCGTTGGTGGCTCAGGTTTACAAGGCTCGGTATTATCCAAACTCCTCATATTTAGATGCTAAAGAGAGTAGTAATCCCTCCTTCATTTGGAAGGGGTTATTAGCAGTACAGGAAACTTTACGAAAAGGTTGTCGACACTGTATAGGGAATGGATTGGATACCATAGTTGGTAGTGATGCCTGGTTACCTAATGACGACATCTCGTATGTTCAAACGATACTGCATGAGTCAATCTTTTATATCCCAGTTGCCTCTTTGATGAACGAACAAGGTATGTGGGATGTGGATTGTATTCGTGATATTTTCGACGATCGTGATGCTAACCTGATATTGAAAATTCCAATTAACAGACGTAGACCTCCGCACAGATGGACTTGGCATTGGGACAGTAAAGGTGCGTACACTGTTAAATCGTGCTACCGGTTGCTCAGGGAACAACTTTGTGATGATAGACCATGGAACAAGCTATGGACTATGCATGTGCCGCCCAAGGTTAAATTATTTTGTTGGCATTTAGCCTCTAGCTTTCTTCCCTCCCGTGATGCTTTGCTGAGTAAACATTTTCAATGTTCTGTTATGTGTCACATGTGCAGGGTAGTGGAGGAGAGTTCTAGTCACCTATTTGCAAAATGTAGTGAGTGAAGAAGGTTTGGATGACGTTGGGGCTGGGAGTGAGCAATGTTGTGGTACGTAATGCCTCTGAATGGTTTCTAAGTTGTATTATATTCATGCTTTAAAGGGTGATAAGTTGGACTCTTTTGTTTTGACGTGTTGGGGGCTGTGGTCTAGCAGGAATGATTGTTTGTGAAATAATGTTCTTTTTGTTGCTAATGTAGTCTTGTAGCGGTCCGCATCTTATCTTCGGAATTGGAGGACAGCGAATGATTCTGATTGCACACGAGCTAGTAATAATGATTATGGTGGTAGATGGTGTTGCCCGCAGCGAGGAAGACTTAAGCTCAACACGGATGTCGCGCTTCATTATGATCGAGATGTTATGGGTCTGGGTTGGGTGCTAAGAGATGATGGTGGTACTTTCCTTGCGGCGAAGAGTGTGCATGTTATGGGTGCGATGGAAGTCAAGCAAGCTGAGGCACTGAGCATGCGTGAGGCGCTGAGCTGGTTGAAGGATACCGGCATGGAAGAGGTTGATGTGGAAACTGATTCACAACTTTTGTTTAATGCTTTAAGTAGTATTTCTTTTCATCACTTTAAGTAGTATTTCTTTGCATCCTGCTTTTGTTTTGTTAGTGGATGATTAAAGAATTGACATCGTTGATAGGTGATGTCAAATTCGAATTTGTTAAGCGATCTGCGAATTGTGCCGTCCACATTGTTGCTCGGGAGGCCATTTCTGAGCCAGGTTGGGGGAGTGTTTTGAGGCCCCTCCTCCTTTTCTTGTTGATTGTATTGCCGTTGATTTAATGGATTAATTTTTCACCCTCAAAACTATTACTTAGTTTCCCCAAAATATTGCCTCTAATTAGTACGGAGTAATTACCAATGGAGAAGGGCTTCCACCAACGGTCACTAGAGAATCAAAGACTACTGTCTCAGACTCAGGTCTCACTGCCTCCGAGAGTGAGACAAGAAGAGAGAATACGGAGTAAATAAAATCAAAATAAAAATCCATAGCCTCGAGCAGTCAAGCCCTTCGATTCTTCTACAGCACGGCTTTTCGCAGACACTAAGACGCAGAGCCGGTAACTTAGCGCCTCAACAAGTCAGCGGCTCCCTCCGCCATCCAGCTCTCACACTCGCCGGCGGTAGTCTTCGTCGAATCGACTCTGTCTCTGAGTCTCTCACACTCGCCGCCGCAGCTCCGCCACGCACCGCACCAGCACTCCAGCTCAACAGCTCTCCTCCAGCTCTGCTCTAACGCCTTTCTTCGAAGCTCGACAGTCGACGAGGAAGCGTCCAGTAGCAATGAAGCGCCCCAGGCAGCAGGTAATTTCTAATTTCTGCTTTTGAGTTGAATGACTTTGTTATTCTATTTCAATTTCTATTTCTAATGACAATGCTGTGTTGATGCTATTGATAAATTGATAATGGACTAATTGTTTTCGTATTGATTAAAATGTTTCATTTTCTATTTCTGCATATGTGCCTATAGCGTATCTTCTAGGCTCTAGCAATGCTATCTAATGTTTTTCCCTGGATACTCTTAAATCTTGTAGCATTCATGTTGGAAATTTCATGTTCTTGATCATCTGTGAAGAACATATAAATAATCTATGCTTGAAGACTCAAAGTACTGTATGTAGCACTGCCTGAGGTTGCTTACACTTTCAGCAAATTATTGCTCAGAAGTTAGAATTGGCAGTCTGCAGCTATTCTTTAGTACAATTACTCCAACTATGCTTGTGTTGGAGAAATTGTAACACCAAAGTTATTAGCATTTTCATTTTTTAATCTCCAGTTCTCATTATAGATTTATAGCTATGAACCACATTTAAAATGTGTTAATTTTTGTAGTAGTTTGAGTGTTTAACTGGTATGGTGTTTTCTTGGCTTGGCTAGATGGCAGGCCACCCTGCCTCGCCAGCCCACTTTGGCAGTACTATGTTTAAGTATTCTACTTGCATTCATGCATTATTTTTCTACTGTTTTAGTCATCAAGATTAGTTGTCTGGATATGGAATAATCTCTGTCACCGCCACATTATCCACCAACGCATGTCTAGATTTGTAACTCTTAGAGGCTAGTAGTTCATCAATATTTGAAGGATTTGTTACAATACACTGGATTGGTGGACAAAAGATATCTTGAAGTCTTGAACATTTTAATTCATTCTCTGTTACATGAATAAACAAACATGCATACTGGTAACCTAATTCTTTCGAAATTTGCAGACTTCTGATACTTGAAATTTATTAATTTCTTCAAGTTTGTTAAGTGTGATTTAATTTATTTGAGTATCAATTCTCTGAAAAAATATTATTTTATGGATTTGGGAATTTCTTCAGGTTTCCTATACACGTAGTTAATATATTTGAGTTTCAATGTTAAAAAATGTGATAGTTTCTGATTTTTTTGATTTTTTTTTTTCAATTTTGTATACCATATATTTATTTGCTTGAGCTCTGTAATTCACAAATAATGAATGAAAAAAATGTTTAATTAGATATGGCTTACCAGGTTTGTGATAAAATCTTCTGCATACTACAGTATCTGAAATTAGGAGCTGCAAAGTAAGATGTATATATGGAAGACTTAAAATGGAGAAGTAAGAAACTTTGTTGATACATGTGAGTAATTCAAAGTTTAATTTATATGATTGAAATCAGAATGTTTAAATAATTTAATTATATTGCAGTTTGAATCTTGTTAATGCAGGGATTTTTGTATATTGCAGATAATCTATCAAGTCTATAGCAGCATATAAAAGATTTCATAACTTACACAGCTTGCCAGAATGAGGTATGGATACCATTTAAATACCAAGAATGACAATTTTTACTTCAAGAATATAAACTAAAATTTCCAGGTCTAAAACTAACTAATACTCCGTATTTAACAAGGTCAACAGATCATAGCTTTGGACTTCAGACATTCTTGTTTAATGGATTAGGTTTCATGTATACATTTTGTTGTGATAACTGATAAGGACTGAATTCTGCATCTTCATTAAGCAATATGTATGAGAGATAATAAGGGATTTTTGCAACAGAATCATCATGAGTTTCAGCTAATCAGCTCCTAAAACCAATGTCAAGATAACATAGATGTTTAGATTACCAAAATAACTATGCAATATTTGGACCTCAAAGTTTAAACACTGGATGTAGATAATATGCTTCTTTGCTGCTTGTTCTTTAGTGCTGTTGAACAACTTAGCTTCTTAATGGTTTAGTTTATGAGGAAAATGGTTTTTGTGTTGGCTGGATGGTTTGATTTGATGAAATAGTACTGTTTGGACTTCATGTTATAATAAATATATGATAAGAAATAGATTATTATTTAACACAACTTAGATTAAATTTTCAATAAATACACGCACACACACACATAAAATACTTTTTTTACAGCTAACAAATAGCGTTCCTCTGAGTATTTTCTTAAACTTAGTAGTCTGCTACCTCCTGATATTTGCATGAACAGTTGAACCCTATTTGTGAACGTAATAAGATGTATGATTTGATTACACTATTACAGATATTACTACTTTTTTACATATGGATATTAGGGAATTAATATGCAGAAGAACCATAGATTATTTTTCTTCTTTGCAATATTTTCGTATGACATCTGATTAATTTATTATTTACGGCCACTATTATTTTATTTGATAATCTAAATCTAATACTAAATAAACAGTAATGCACAGGAATATAAAAAAAAAAAACAAAAAAAGTTAAAGCCGTCTGATTTTAAAAATTATGGTAGCAATAGATATTTTACAGACTGTGGCAGGATGATGAATGGAAAAAAAAAAAAAAAACCAGCATACAATAAAATTCTAACATGCATGGCATGATTAATGTTAAAAAATTTATTTAATATATTCGTTTAAATTATTGCAGTTTACAAAATAAGCTTAAAAATCAAAGCACATCAAGGATGAAGAAAGCAAGGGTGATCTTGGATGATGGTGAAGATGATGATGTGCAAGAATTGTCAATGGGAGAAAGACAACTATCATCTCACAATTCTGTTATTTATCCAAGTTCCGGGACGGCTAGCAAAAGAAAACAATCAACATTAAGATTTGCAGAATCGCAACCAAGAGCGGGAAAACAAAATCAATCGGTTGCAGCATTGTTTAGAAAGACTCCTGAAGAAGTTGTTGAGGGGAGACATTCCAAGAGTCCTACTCAAATAACACTTGAAACTTGTACAAAGAGCAAGGAAGAAAAAGAGAGGACAACAATGCATATAGCAAATTTCTTCTATGAGTGTGGCATACCGTTCAATGTGGCAAATTCAAGGAGTTTTAAAATTATGATTGAATCAATTGGACAAATGGGATCCGGATGGAAGCCTCCTAGCTCTCATGAGTTACGGGTACCTCTCTTTGAGAAAGCAAGAAAGGAGACTAACAAGTTGAAAGAAAAACACCAGCTTGCTTGGAAGCAATACGGGTGCACACTCATGTTAGATGGGTGGACAACTAGGAGGAATAGACACTTGATTAACTTCCTTGTCAATAGTCCCGAGGGGACTTTCTTCTTGGAGACAGTTGATGCATCGAGTGAGTCACAGGATGCAACAATGTTAGCTGCATTGCTGGAGAAAAAAATTGAAGGAATTGGCAAAGACAATGTTGTTCAAATAGTGACCGACAATGGGGCTAATTATAAAGCCGCCGGTAGACTTTTGGAAGAGAGGATTCCTACATTATTTTGGACTCCTTGTGCAACACATTGTCTTGATCTCATGCTAGAGGACATTGGAAAGTTGGCGGAGTTTAAGTCTAAGATTGCAAGTGCTAGAAATGTTACTACTTTTATTTATAGACACGACCGACTTCTTAATGCTATGAGAGAGCAAACAGGTGGGAAAGATCTTGTGAGACCTGGAGCTACTCGATCCACCACATCATTCCTCACATTACAAAGTTTGTACAAGAACAAAAATGGTTTGAGAACTTTATTTGTTAGTGAGGATTGGAACAACTCTAAATTGGCAAACACAGAAGCAGGTAAAAGAGTGTGTGACATTGTGCTTTCATCTAGATTTTGGACTGCTATTGAGGATTGCATAAAGGCATCACATCCCCTTCTGATTGTATTGAGGATCGTCAATGGTGATACAACTCCAGCTATGCCCGAGCTTTCTATGGCTATGTTGACTGCTAAGAAGAAACTCAACGAATCATTTGCAAGCAAGCCAATGTTGTTGGCAAAGTTGATGTCTATTGTTGAGGGGAGATGGAAAGATCAAATGGAAGTAAAGTTATATGGAGCTGCATTGTTTTTAAATCCTTCCAAATATTTTGATCTTATGGAGAATGATATTAGATATGCTTGTGAGCAACGAGCCATGTTCAATGATGTATTTGAGAAGATGATCATCGATTTGGATTTGCAAGTGAAGATTAGCAATCAAGTTGATGATTATTATAACATGAGAGGAAACTTTGGGAAGCAATTAGCAATCAAGCAACAAAAAACAAAGACTCCTCGTAAGTAATACTAAGTAAGTAACTATTAAGTACGAAGTATATTTAATATGATAAATCTTAAACTTGTTTTTGTAGTTGATTGGTGGAATGCTTTTGGTGGACATAGTATTGAGCTTCAATCACTTGCAATGCGCATCATAAGCCTTTGTTGTTCATCTTCCGGTTGTGAGCGCAATTGGAGCACATTTGAGTCTGTAAGTACAATTTTTCTAATTAATAAATAGTATTATTGTAAGTACTAATAACATTTAACATTTTAAATACATAAATTTTAAACTTGTTCATTTTTCTACTTTTACTTTTTTAGATCCATACAAAAAGAAGAAATCGCTTAGAGCACAAGAGATTGAACAACTTGATCTATGTTCAATATAACCTCAAAATTGCAAATAGGTTTCAAAAGTTGCATGAAGAAGGGTCTAACTTGAATCCATTGATCTTAGAAGAGTTCCAATGGAACAACGAATGGGTTGATGGTAGTGATGATATTGTTCATCCCGGGGGAGATATTTCATGGCGGCTTGTTGATGAAGTAATTGGTGCATCAAATAACCTTGAGGGCCATAATCTTTTTACGAGAGCTAACGTAGGGGAAGGTACGAGTGCACCAACATTGAGGCATTCACGACGCCGCAATACTTCTAGTTTTATGATTGATGAGGAAGAACAAAATGAAGAAGAAGATCCTTTTCCAAATGATGATGAAGATGTTGATGATGGGGACAATGAGGGGCAAGGGAATATGAGTGACTTTTTTATGGATATTTGAGAGTTTTAACTTGGATTTTTTGAAAATGTTGCTGAACAAAAGCCTGCTATAAACTGCTTTGACTAATCTAGTTGTATAACAACAATTAGTTAAGATTCTTGAGTCTCTAATTAGTTGCAAAAGCTTGTTTTTCATACTAGTTTCATTTGTATTTTGGATACAACTAGTCTCTAATAAGCTGATTTTATATTTCCAGCGCTGTAGGAGCTCACAGAGAAGAGCAAGCATCTGAAGTGCCTAATAGATCAGTTGCGAGATGTTATTTCTGACATAACCACCTGGCAAAGCCCTTGTTCTGTATAAAAAAGTTTGGCAAGTCTTGTAAGGATTCATAGAAGTAGACACCATAAAAAGGTGGGAACTAAAAAGCATCAATTAATGATGTAAACATGCTTTGTTTGTATGATCTTGAGAAGGGAATTGGTTTTGAACATTTTTTTTTGAATGACAGAAGGAAATTCACAACCACAGGGTGTGTATTGAGTAATTTTCGTCTTGTGACTTAGCCAACAAAGAATTACCAAGTTGATTTGCTCAAATCAAGAAGACAAATAGACTACTCTTATTAGAAGTCAAATTTGTAAACTTGTGGTTATCAAGTCAAGAGTCTTACGACTTGGGTTGGGGGATGGCCCCTTGACCAAACATTTATATGCATTAAAAACGCGTTTGAATAGTCCTGAAAGAGGTGGTTGAATGAGTGAAACATGATTTTCGTACAAGGTCACTAATCGATTCTTATTAACACCATCTCGGTTGTGCTTGTCACACATGATTTTCTTATTAACGCGGTTTATCCAGTGCAAGACTCTCGAGCAGTGGCTATGGATTTTAGTGTTTGATTGGGTTATACATTGGTGTGCTTTGTGAGTTGTACATAGCTACATAATAGTATTTCTCTCATCTCTTCTGCTCTACTAGTCTACTACTTTCTGAATTTCTTCTCTCTTCTCCTCTCTATTTCTCCTTCATTTCTTTCAGTCAATTAAATCCAGTAACTATCCTACATTGTTACACCATCAAGAGCTCCCCAGTCAGAGAAGACAAAGGTATGTGAAATCTGCACCTTCTATGATTTCTTTTGGAGCTCTGCCCTGCATTTACTCTATATATGATGATCTCTTTGAACCCTTAAAGATATCCTTTGTATAATTGTATCTAATGCCCAAAAGGCCTCAAATCCCTACTTTTTTATGTGAAAAGGAGACTCAGATTAAGTAGATGATCCAACATGAACCTCTTTCAAAATTAATCCTTGGAATTCTACATTTTCTTCTCTGTATGTATTGTCCTTTACCTAAAAATGGCAAGAATGATGTAAGCAATTAATGACAGTTGTAAATTATTAGAAATAAAAACTTTAGCCCTAAACCTAATCTCCCACATTTGATTCCTCAAGCAAGTCAAAGAAATGGAGATCAGAAAAAGCATTTGAAATTGTTGTTTTCTTGTGAATCAGACTCCAGAAAGCAGAGGTTTAGAGGGTGCAATGGATGGGTCAAACAAGAAAACTAAAGGTTTTTTCAAGTTCTTCAACCCTGAAACCTCCTCACAGAAAATGGTACAGCCCTACATCCCTACAGGGTGTTTTCCTCTACATTACACTATTTCTTGAATGTACATCTTTGTTTAGTGAATGAGTAAATACCAATTTTGCTCCTACGAGTATTAGCGTAATAACAGTTTTGTTTCTCAAATTTAATGACGGACAAATGTCATCCGATGACTATCATCTTAATGTCAATTTTGAACACTCCGGTCTCCCCTCCGACTCAAACATTCTGGAATCTCAAAATTTTAAAAATTTTAAGGTTATTTTCGTCCATCCAGACCAAAGAAACTGAGGAAAAGGTTTACTAAGATAACCAACAAATGTCATCTGATGACTATCATTTTAATGCCAATTTTGATCTCTCAGGTCACCCCTCCCACTCAAACATTCTGAAATCTCAAATTTTAAAAGGTTATTTTTGTCCATCCAGACCAAAGAAACTGGGGAAAAGGTCTACTTATGAGATAACCAAAGGGCCTAGCATACTTGGATGGAAGAAAATAATCTTAAAATTTTGAGATTTCGAATGTTTGAGTCGGAGGGGAGACTAGAGTGTTCAGAATCGACATTAAAATGATAGCCATCCGATGACATTTGTCAATCATTAAACTTGTGGATCAAAACTGTCGCTACCCTAATAGTCATGGGACTAAAATTGGTATTTAATCTTTAGTGAATGGTTTTAGAATGTCTTCTTTATAATCTTCAGCTCAGCCACTTCTCACACTATAGCCTATTGCAGAAAATGCCCCCAGAAGTTTCAGCTTACATGAGAGGTAAACTGCCGAGGACAGTATTTGTGAGAGACAGGTACAAGAACATGTGGGAAGTGAAGGTAGGAAGCAGTGGAAATGACTTGTTTTTTGAAGAAGGTTGGGAAAAGTTCATCAAGGACAATTGTGTGGAACTAGGAGATTTCTTAGTTTTTGACTACCTTGATACTAAGTCTCTGTTTGACTTCAAATTGTTGGGGCATCCCTGCTGTGATGAGAAGATAGGTGTTGGGCGTCCGAACTTTCTGGTCAAGGAGGAAGTAGAATGGGACCCGAGCAATGACAGTATTATCAATGAGAATAACATGTCAGAAGATGAATATGAATTTGCGGAGGTGGAGGTGAAAGAAGAAGAAGAAGAAGATGATGATGATGATGGTGATGGTAATTTTCTAAATCTAAGAGCTTAATACCACACACTGACACAGTAAACTAGTAGAGCATGAGCTACTTCATGTGGTTGTTATCTATGCTATTGCATTTCTTGCCTGGCCCACAAAAGGAAAAATTCCATTGTCTTGGCCTGACAGGACAATGGAGGGGTAAATCACGGTGTCTCACTGGCCCATTAGATGGGAGGGCCAGTGTCTGATGCCCACAAACAGCCCACCACACACATTATGTGTAACTCCCACACTGCAGCTGTCAGGG
>CM008339.1:26790761-26801882 GCA_002525835.2 Ipomoea batatas
CATTCATTAATCTTGTTAAAATTTTAGAAAAAATCTAAACAATGAAGCTTCAAGTAGGAGAGAAGTTCATTTCTGTTTACAAGCCTAACGGACAGATGTAATATACGTGTCTATTTTTGTTTATGCGTCCAACGGGCACGTGCAATATCTGCGTTCAGCAAACACGTGCAACGTACGTGTCGATTTTTGTTTGTGCATCCAATGAACGCCAACAAAGGAACTTCCTCTTTTTATCCTTGCACCCCTCCCCCCACCCCCCACAAAAAAAATAAAACTATTTTGATTGCTCTTATACGTGTATTTGGTTACCGAGTATAAAAATAAAAGTAAGACTTGAATAAAAATGTATAACATTCAAATATACTTGTGACTATTTCCAGCATGTTTGGTTCACGTAATTAATTTTGAATAAATATTAATTACATTTCATGGAGAATTAAATAGGCAAGTTATTTTTTCCTCAAAAAAAAAAATAGGCAAGTTATTCCATTGTTTGATTCGCATATGGAATATACTTGACATAAGGTTGAGCACAATTTAGTGAAAAATCAATTAATTGATCGAATTGACAAATTTCATATAATTGTTTTTTTACCAAAATATTTTGTTTCGATTAATGGTTAATGATTTATAAACATTTTGGTTATTAATTTGGTCTGAAAGTATCGATTAATCAAATTAACCAATCGGTTAAACAATTTTACTTTTAGTTATCAACTATTGTGACATTGTCACAATTAATCATCCGTTTAAATTTTTGTCATTTCTAACAAATATTACTAACATGAGACAGTCTAAGATTTATATATTCCTTTATATGACTCCTAGTCCAAACAATATTCAACAAATGCAAGATCTATATTATCTCTATATTTTCTATATTCTTATATACTCGTTATGTTAACAACTGTGTTGGACATCCATTGACTGCCCAAAAATCATAAAAATTAATAGTAACAAAATTAAAAAATATGACTAAGTGTGGTTATCTCACGATAATCGGTGACTAATTAAATGTAAAATTTGTTATACATACATACATACATACATATATATATGGGCGCGCTCAGGGGATAACTAATGTCTAGAAAAGAACTGAAAACCAATCGCAGTCGTCCACATGTTGAAATTTAATGGATCAAATGTAATTTTAAAAAAATAAATAAATAAAAAGATGCGGTAGCATTTTTGTAAATAACTCAAACTTTGGTGCAAGTAACATGTGTTACCATTTTCACTTAATAGTGCAAGTAATTTACCTTTT
This sequence comes from Ipomoea batatas, assembly GCA_002525835.2. NCBI lineage: Eukaryota > Viridiplantae > Streptophyta > Magnoliopsida > Solanales > Convolvulaceae > Ipomoea > Ipomoea batatas. Next base: position 26,792,026 of record CM008339.1, read on the forward strand.
TAACATTTGTGACCATCATGATAACGTCTTTGAACATTGGTACACTTAATGATAACGTTTGATGTGTGTGTGTGTGTGTGTGTGTGTGTGTGTATATATATACATCACACATATGTTTGATTGCTTGTTCATTAACATGTTCGTAAATATTATTAAACGAGCACTAAATGAGTTTGTTCATGAACATTATTAAACGAACACAAAATGAGCTTGTTCACGAGCATTTAGCAAACGAGCCTACAACTGCTTATACTCTGTTCGTTTATGAACTGAGCTCTAAATTTTATTTATTTGTGTTCATTTACCTTAATAAACAATGGGATAGCTTAAGTGGCAAGTGAGCTCTCTTTGTGGAGAAAAATTTCGGGAGAACCCCGTGCTTCCCGGAGCGAACGTGGGTGTACCTGAGCTTTTTTGCTAAAACCCCTATCGGCACCACACCATGTGCCATATTTATTCGAATAATCGGCACCACCACACGTGCCATCTCTTTTCCATATATTGCGGAAAGACAAGATAAGGAGGTGTTGTGGCCCCGAACTTCCTTATTAAACGACGAAGTGCCATATTTATTCGAATAAATAAAGGAATCTACAATCTCTTTTCCATATATTGCGAAAAGACAATACCTTCATTAGATCTACAAAAGCAATGGTTCAGATTTGCTTATATTTTATCATTGGAAGCTTAATTTGTTCTCATGCAAGCCCGGTTATTATATATAGGGTAGGGTTTATGTGAGAAACTCACATGTAAAAAGTAAAGACTAATCTGATCTATCAATTCGGGTAGATTAATGGTTGATGATTGCCCAAAAAACAAGGGAGAAAAATGAAAATATTAGTTTTAAAATATTGCAAACTTGAAAATTTGCAATGATTATAAAACTGATTTTTTTTAATTAACCCTCAACTATTGATGAACCCATATGGGGGTTGAGATCATTCCGCACTTTTTACATGTGTTGTTCTCATTTGAATCCACTCATATATATAGGTGCAAGTTTATTCCTCTAAGAACCCTAAGCTCAGGCGAAATTCTCGACCTTAACGCTTTGACCGATTGTCCCGAATGCAAAGCCTTCTACACAGTAGATAAATACAGCTAATATCGCCCTACCCAATCACATCATAATCAAATACTTTAGGAATCTCATTACACGTGGACGTATCAATGACACATCAAACCTTCTTAGTGCATGAGAATCACATGGGCACATGGCTAACATGTCAAACTCCCAGCATGTGTCCCATCCGGCCCTCTATATAAGACACATTGAATGCTTGAGTAACACTTCCAGCAATAGTTGGTAGCAAAATTGGCCGGCATGACCAAATGCGATACAAATTACATAGTTATGCACATAATTAGAAAATTTTAATAGTCAATGATCAAAATATAATTCATGTATAATATTTAGGGGACGAAAAGTGAAATTTAATTTTCTCAATTAATAAATAAGAAATGCATAAAATTCAATATCATTTTCACTGTGTGTGTGTGTGTATCAAAATTCTTTAAGATGCCTCTCAAATTCTAATGAGGGTGTTGCACGAGGACAAATGGGGCTCCCATAGCGTAGAGAGGATCATGTGATGGGAATTTAGTAGTCTATTTGGCGTATTTCCTCCCCCAACAATTTTTTTTTTTTTTAAAGGAAGAAGAAGAAATTTTGTAATTATTGTAAAATATATTAATTTTGAAATTAATAAAATGTATAATTGACTAAATATATATCATTTTTCTTTCCTTTTATTTTTGTAACAAAGGAAAATCACACTTTTTTGTGTAATAGTCCATATTAGGAAAACACAGTTAAACTTGTGACCATTAAGGCCATCCACATTAGTAAATTCTGGACAAGTTTTTGAGGAAATGTCAATGATGTTGAGGAGAGAGGTAATGGAAAGATGAGGTATTTGTAGTAATGAAGGTTTTGGTTGGAATTGTGGAGCCCGTGCGGAGAATAAACTGCACAACTTCCGCGCGTTGCGCGCAAATTGCGCCCTCATTGGGCGCGTAAGTCCCTCTATTTTTTTTCGTTGCAAGATTTTTTTTTCTCCTTCCCTTTCATCTTCTCTTTCACAGTCAGCAAAAACCTCAACTATTGAGGATTCCCCAAGTACAAAAAGCATGCATACTCATTTTATTGGTGTTTCGAGATATCATACTACGTATTCAATTTAAAAAGTTGTACATTCCCTATAATCGAATATTACGGTTACATTTATTGCGTGGGCATTGCATTCATTGCTAGCTCTGCATTGTTGTTGAATACATATGGCCATATGGGCAGTTGAAGTGGGGGCAGGGGGGATTAAACTGTAATTTGGAGAAGCGAAAAGAGTGATGATTGAAGCTCATTCACACTCATAATTGAGATGGAAGATGGCAGGAACGAGTTAAGGTTGTCTTGGGCGGTACAAACAATTGATGAAACATGTGTTCTCTCCTGCGATAAACTGCCCTGGGAAATTGACTGCCAGGGAGTCAGCAAACAAATGATATGATGTTCCCATTTGCAATGCTTTTTTACACCCACTCCCTTCATTATTTTGTTGTGGCAGAACACGACATATCTATCTCGTTTTCACTTTTTTTTTTTGGCTTATAATTCACTCTTTAAATTATTGTATAAATAGCTACTTGGTTGGTCTCAATGAACTACCCAAAGTGGTGTACGTAAATTATATTGTGGACCATGAATTCACATTGTAAGATAGATCCATTAATACATGTTTATTGCAATAACATATAACTGTTGGAAAAATAGCACTAAAATGGCATTTTAAGTGGCCATTTTGTGGTATAAATATATGTAGGGTCTACATCCGATTTGGGTCGGGTCAAAGTGGATTCGGATTCTTCGTAGTAAGACGAAGAGATCGATGTATTATACGCTCAAAATGGATAATGGGTGAATGAGAAATTGGTTCTCAAAGTAGACCCATTTGAGATGAAATTTTTAAGTGAGGAAAAGCTTATGAGCTTTGTCCCACATTGGTTGGGAATGATGATTTGCCCCACTATAAATACAAGAGTCTTTTTAAGGCTAATTGACTTGTATGGCATAGAGGCTCTCTCTCGCGCGCAGGGGGGTGCAAATCAAATCCCAAAATGAGTTCGAAAAGGCTTGAACTTGTGTGCCGCCTTGCGGGCTACATTATGCCAAAAATCCGAACGAGTTTTCCATCTCAGACCACATGAGATCAAACCGAGCTGACCTCGAGAGGTAGTTCGATGTCTCGAACTTCAGCGGAGTCGACCTCTCGAAGGTCGTTCGCGTGCCAGTGCGAAGCCTCGCTGCCGGCATGATGTCTCGAAGCATGCACTTCTCGACGTCTCGCGGCACGGCGATGTTTCGATGGTTCACAGTTTGGACCATGTCTCGCACTGCGACTCCAGTAACCTCTCGAACGCGACGTTTCACCTACTGTGTCCGTTCAGAAATAACTCTTGATATTACGGAGTTAATTTGATTAATTCCAATCATTATTTTTCCAGAGTTATTTCATGAATAATGAGACTTGGTAGTGGGAGTAAATGTTGGTTAGTGGCAGAATTAAATTTCTACTAAGTGGGAGGAGGTTACGAAATGGATTATCAATGCCATGATTAATGCTATGATCCACTCTCCTCTACTATATATTCGTTGTGAGCAGCAGGTTTGGAACACACCAAGAACACACTACAATACACTGCTTTCTCCTCAAAACTCTGCTCACATTTCCTTTTAGCCACCTGCGTTGAACCCACGTTCCTAGTTCGCCGGATCCAAGTTCGTGTGCTCGAACGATTGGATCGTAGTACGTTTTATCCTGGGAAACCTAGACCGCAACGCTCCAGCACCCCGGGAGGCGGTAAATAAGGTTTTAAGGAGAGTGGCAACACGACTCGTGCTTCCAACCACCCGAGTTCGTCTGGATTTCATCCTCAACCGTAGTTCAGGTTTCAACCTTTTGTAGGTTGTTTTGTTTCCTGTAACTTTATCCTTTGTGGATAATTTTCTGTTTGTATTTTCATTATTTTCTTGTATTTTCGAGATCACCCTACAACAATAACAGGTGCACCAACTTTTCTCAAACTATTTAGAAATCAATGATTGTGTACTTATGATATATTTTCACAATTTGAAACTAACTTGAGAAGGTGTTTTCACTATAGTTGCTATGGGATCGGGTCCACACTTCAACAAAAGCTATGCCAAAATATCGATCTCAAACAAACCGTTATATACAACACCTGCAATTCCAACTCCAATGTTTGTAATCTATTTTGAAAACTAACCAATCATCGGTCTATCTTCATCTGAAGCTAAGATTTGTATTCTCAAGTTCTTTGTAAGCTTGAATACATTGCAATTCCTCAAGAGGTAGGAAAAATTAATAGTGATTTTGACAACTACTGGTCTCGTTGCTTTTAGAATAACATGAAAAATATGTCTAAAATCACCAACCAAAACTACTATGGCTCATAACATAACTAAGGGATTGAAATGTTGAGTATGAGTATAGTGACTCAACAAGTACCTAAATTTGAATCCTAAGAGCATCCTTATCAATGGAGTTTTTTCCGCGATTTTTAAGGAGTTTTTGTAAGTGTGATTAGGAGAGAGAATATGAGAGGAGAAAGTGATAAAAATAGAAAAAGAAAAAACATAAAAGAATAAAACAAAAAAACTGACGCAAGTCTCTAAAAGAAAAGAGAATTTTAACGCTCCACCGGGCGCGTGCACTCAGTTGCAGTGCGCACAACAGCATGGCTTCTTTCCTCATACTTAATTACTGTACCAAAAATCATTTATTACAGATGAACTCTTGTCTTCTCTCTCTTACTTTCTCACTCCTCCAACTCACAAAGTAGTGTTCCAAAAACTTCAAATTATCCATTGATACGGATGCTCTCATTGAGAGAGGATCTTAGCCCCACCTTGCATCATTGAATCACATCATGGGATTAAATCTTGATGACTGCAATTCTTAACACACTTCAAACATATATTTATATTCTCATTTTATCTTCTTACTATAACTATTTATCAACTCAAGACATTGGGGTATTTTTGCCACACTTTTCAAGAATTCTTGCAACGGTTGTAAGGTACCTTAATTTTTTTTTTTNCTATCAATTCTGTTCAATATTATTTGCTTTGTTGAAGTTCTTGTATGCTCTGCAGGGCTACTGAATTTGCAATACTCAGATCAGGAAATGTTAGTCAGGGCAAATATGGAAGAACTATGAGCATATTTGGGTTGTCCACACACACACATATATATTTATAAAGGTGTTTGGTAAATAGTTATTAACTGATTGGGTTAATAACATTAGTTGATTGTAGAAAAATGTTTGTTAAATTAGCGGTGATTTTCTTAAAATGTAAAACATATTAGCTGTTTAATCAGGTCAAATAGCTAAATGAGTAAGACTAAAATATCAAATTCTTGTGGAAAAAAAATAAATTCAAAGATAAATATATGGGTTCAAATCCTTATATATATATATATATTCTTTTTTAATATCTTTATTATAAAAAAAAATTAATTCTTGAGCTAGTTTGGAACTAGGGACCCCTTCAAGTTTGGGGCTGAGTTCACCCTTACCCAGGGCCTGCCCTAAGACCCTAACTAGATTAGGATGAAAATTGAGCTAGTTTTTGTAGTTGAAATCCATATATCCATTATTTTCCATGAAAACTTAGCCACCATGAATATAATTCTTTTCACTTGGCATCTGCAGAAACGTAATTTGCAAAGCCGAGCCCAAAAGTAGAAAGGATAGAAAAAGTGTTTTGCAAAGACACCAAATTTTTAATTTTAACTTTAATATTTATTTTTTGAGCTCACCTTTTTTTTTATGGCTTCAATTTTCTTTTTCTTCCATCATAAGATTACCGAGTTTAATTTTTATCAATATTATCTCCATTAAATTCATCGCACATGATTTTTCTAGTATTGTTTACCTCTACTTTGATTTACAAGTTATTATATAAAATAGCCACTCACAATGTAATTTTTTGCTAAATTTTTCAACAATTAGTCCTCCAACATAATGATATTAAAAATCTCGATGATCTAACTCCTACACAATCTTAAGATTGGGTGATTGAATAACAATCCATATATTATTATTATTATTATTATTATTATTTATGAGGATAGATGTACTAAAAAAGAGAGCAATCCAAGAAAGTATGAAAGTTATGTGATTTTGATATTAGAGGGAGTTGCAACTAAAAAAAAGACCTTAAATGTCCTGGATCAGAAAAGATTTGAGGCTCACTAGTCACTTCAGTTCCACATAATCTTTTTTCTATGCATTTTTTTCTTTTTCACTCCATAATCATGGCTGCCTATATACATCTACTTGTGAAATATATAGTAAAATTTTCACTTGACCTAACTTTAAAAAACTCGTAATATTTACATATTTTTGACTTGACCTAATTAAAAAAAAAAAAACCCGTAACTTTTACGGGTTTAATTTTCGACCACTTTTGTGTCATACTTATTCCTTCATTCTAACATTCTACATCATTCATTTGTATATATGGTGCAATTAATTTTCTCCATCACTGAGATATGAAGATTTGGAAGGCGTGAGAGAGAATTTGAGCTTGGGCATATAGAAGGACCCAATTTTGAAACATTATTATATTGTGTGGCATGAATACATGAGTACACGTACTAAAAGCCAGAAAGTGGAATGGGGCCCACAGAATGACGAATCTAACGTACCACTCTTACCTATTCTCGTGCTTGCTTGCATGCACAATAATGAAAACGATTGCTCACCGCACACTCTGTTCTACTCTTATATTTTCATAGGCTCGAACCAACCCCTTTTAAATGGAAGGTACAATCGGGTGCCACTAGACCACAAGGTTATTGGAAAAAGCTTGTAGAATTAAATATGAAGATTTTAAAAATTGAAGTTCATTGGTATTGTTACGTTTTTCAGCGATTATGTGACTTTGCACCACTATATATACATAAATTGAGTGATTGTACGTGTATTTGTAAATGCACCACACCCTAATGCATTTCTAAACACATTGTGATATATTTGTGCATACATATAGTGGTGCAAAGCTCCACGACTCAACGAGAAGCAATAGTCAAACCAGATCTTTCACCTATAAAAGATATCATGATTTTATACAACCCTAATCAAATAAAAATATCTAATAAAAATTCACTAAAATCGACTCATTTACTTAAAAGTTTTAATTGTGGGGAGATTTTATAATGTCTTAAGATATTATTAAATGCTTTCAAGAAACATTAGAGTTGCACTCGAGTCAAAAATTTCATCACTTTGCATAGTGTGTTATCCTTGAGCTACTCACAATTGACATTTTCTAACGATTCTAGGGGTGGGGTTTTGGCGGTCCAAGATATAGTCTGACAAACTGAAAATTTTGAATTATATAAGAAAAATAGAATATTTATGTAAAATTTCGATTTCAGTCCCTTCAATACCAAAACTATGAGTCGTCAATTCATAATCAAAATTTAAACAAGTTCAAACCTACTTAGAACTGCTCAAATTTGCCTTGCCAGAAGGCCAGACCCCCACCGGCCACCTCTCTCTCTCTTCGCAATTGAAATGTGTCTGCAAACTAACATACCTAAATTTGCAAACAGCAAAGGAGGGGGGAGGGGGGGGACCCTATATATATATATGGCATTGCCGCATTGGCAAACATAAACATATGGAGGCCAAAGGTCCTATATCCTAAGCTTCACCCTCTCTGTTTGGGTGACAAGGAAAACTCACAATTACTGTTTAAATGTATGCATTCTATGAATTGAATCTCATTTTGTGATCTTAGCTGACAAAAGATCACAAGAAGGTAAACTAACTTAAATTGTCTATAACTCATAATTTTATGGTTACGTATCCTATATCCTAAGAGCATCCCAATAATTGCAGTTTTTGAAGAGTTTTTACAGGTGTGACGACTAAAATCTTTTACCCACTCACTGGGCGTGCATAGTGTCCTGAACGCACGAACAGACGCTGTCATATCTCTACGTGGATCTCACATGCTCAGTTCAAAAACCTCTCCTTCTACAAAGACCTAAAAACTTCTCTGTCCTCACTCTTTCTTCTCCATATAAATCTTCTTTTTTTTAAAAACTGCACCAAAAACTTCTATTGGGATGCCCTAAGCTTCACCCTTGAATGAAAAAGGGAAGGAAGAGGGCAGCTGTTTTGCAAGCTAGAAACAAGAATAAATGGTGGTCCCTTCTAATGTGGTATCCAGAAAATCTGACAGGAACCAATTCAACTATGTTCTGTCCCTTTTGTCCTCTTTTCCTTCTCTCCCCACCACCCATTTACATACCTAATTTAAATAGGCCTATCATTCCTTTTCCTTCAATGATTTCCTCATACCAATTCCTTTCAACTTATAATACTAGGAAAAATAATATATCCACCCATAGAAATTAAAACTCTTGTCACATAACTTTTGTCGATGGAAGAGAAAGAAAGAAGAAAATAACTCGTGACCTACCATTTCACGTATGTAGTGAGTAAAAAATAAAATAAAAAGTGAGAGTACGTCTAATATTACTCTAATATTAGCTGATGTTTGCATTATGAACCTGTCTTGTGATGAAATTAAATTAAGGAAAAATTGTGTTTTCTATCCCTAAGTTATAGGGTAATATTTGTAGAATTTGTCATCAGACTCATTTTTCGTCCCTAAGTTATCATTGTCGTTGTGATTGGATGACAAGAAAGAGGTAATCAACTAAGGTTGTCCATATTTGATCAATTCAAACCAAGAAGACCAATATAAAACTTTCACTGGGAGTCAAATCTAAAACGTTGTGATTACCAACCAAATCAACTATCCGATCAATTTGTTAAACCAAACTTAATGCATGGCTCCAATTAAATCATCAATTGCCATTTAATTAACACCTCAATACTCTATATATCTTAGACATTTCATGAGTAAGGCATGTGGGTGTCTCCTTTTGTCCACTCCGTGAGCTTATTGTGGAATGAAGATGATCTTGACATATCTTAGTCCCCGGACCATTGAAAAAAAAAAGAAAAAGTTCGCGAAATCTTAAAAGACAACACAAGACAAGTTAATTTCACCAAAGGTCCCTTATGACAATTTCAAATTTAGTTTCAGACTATTATTTGTGCCATTTAACATCTCAGACTATTATTTTTTGGATACTTTTAGTCCTTCTCATGACTTTTCATATTTTTAGTAAGGACATTTTTATCTTTTCATATTTGTCTTTTTTATTTTTTTCAATTTCAACCGGTTTAATTGGTTTAGGACGTTAGGTAACCTATGATTTTTAGTATCCATATTTTTCAACCGATTTTTAGTAAAGTTCTAAACCAATTAAATCGATTGAAACCGAAAAAATAACAAAAGAAAAATATGAAGAGACAAAAATGCCCTTACTAAAAATAAGAAAAGTCATGATAAAGACTAAAAGTGTCCAAAAAATAATAATTTGAGATGTAACAACAACGATAGTCTATGACTAAATTTGAAAGTAAGAGACCTCTGATAAAATTAACTCTATATATAATTAAGTAACTCCATTTTCTCAAAGGCCAATATTTTGGGTTTAAAGGTTGATAAAGTTTCCAATCAATAAGGATTTTAATTAACGCACAAAAAATCCCAACATGCAATTTGTTTGATACTGTGTTTGAGGATATGGTTGGAGTGGAAGGTGGGTTGTCATATGTCTATGTTGTGGCTATATATGTTACAAATTATATCAATTGATAGTCAGCCATGAGTGAGTGATTGATTGTTCAGTTTAGGTTTTGGCACAATATATACAGTACCCATGCAATTTTGGTGGATTGTGATT
>CM008339.1:27044370-27055550 GCA_002525835.2 Ipomoea batatas
CTGTAAAAATTTTGACATCAAATGCGCTGAGAATCTTACGGAGTATATCCACGGTAACATTCACATTTCGGAGCCTCTAACGCCTAGTAGTTAAAAAGGAAAATATTCCAATCCATCACAGCCGCCCGATCAAACCCAATCCAACGGCGACCCTTCCAGAGAGTGAAAAATATGACCGTTGAAGAAGATCCGCTTCCCCGCAATTTAAATCCCAAACAGCGAAATCCCCAAACCCTCGCCTCCATAACCAGATTTCACTCCAATCCAATCCGCTCTGCAAATTTAAGATTCTAGAGAAGAAATCAAAGGGGAAGAAGAAGAATAAGGAATCTTTAGAGAGGATATAAATTGTGGTGACTGAAAACCACGCAGAAGGAGCGACGCACAACAGTCGTCTCCATTCATTCATTTCGTGGATTTTTTGTCGGAATAGCGCAGATCTATTCATGGAGTCTAGAGCCGTTCTCCGTGATCAACCCCCAGAGGTAACCCGATATAGATTCAATTTTTTCTCTGATAATTCTGGGTATGGTATGGTGTTGAATATCTTTGTTCTGTTGGGTCTGCGTTTTAATATCTTGAGGAATTTCTTCATGTCTTCATGGTTTCTGTGTTCTTCAATAAGATTTGGTGGTGTTTATGTTATCTTCTTGAATACATATGAAATGTTAGGCCAAGAAAAAGTAAAATTTTGTGTGATTGCGTGATATGGGGACTAATTTTGAGCCTTTAGGGGAAGGAGTGAAGCAGAAGAATGTTTCAGCAGATGATAGAAACAGAAAGGCTCCCAGAGACATTGGGAATCTGAGAAATGCTCCACTTGATCAGATTGGCCGCCCCATCACTAGAGGATTTTGTGCTCAACACAAAATCATGGCAAGTTGATTTGTGATTAGTTTTTGGTGGAGTTTGACTCTTAGTCGGCCTGTAATAATGTAAGTTTGTGTGTGTCCATAGAGTTTGGCTCTTGCTCGGGGCTCGTAATAATGGAAGTTTTGTGTTTGATTTGCAGAAGCCAGTGCACCAAGAAACAACAGAATAAACAAATCCTGGAGATTGATGCAGCAGAATTCTGGCAATGAATTGGCTGTGCTTGACTACGTTAAGATATCTACAAATTCTACGAGCTCTCACAGGTGAGTACCAACAATGGCTGGCTTTTCTCCTTTCACTTTCCCAATTTTATATAAAATTCTATAAAATAGTGTATATTTGATCGATCTCGAGCTGTTTATCAAGCGGCTTGACTGGCCTGAAAGCTTACAAATTAGTTGCATGGTTTCTGATTTTCTGTGTGATTTAGGATGAAGGTTGTTAGGAATAATTTAACAAGGAGATTGAAAAATAATTCAAAAGAAATATTACAATAGAAATTGCTAAGCAATGAATAGATCCTAAGTAGAAAATTGAACTAGAGAGAATGAAGAGAATTGTTATGTTTTGGTTGTGTATGTTCCTGCAGAAGCTAGCTCTATCTATAGTTGTTGAAGATACATCTAATCGTGGAATGAATAATTAGGAGTGGATAGTCATGTGTCAATGAGGTGGTAACCATGTGGTCCATGGATGTATAGTGTGAAATATGGGCAGCCATTTGAAACAAATTATCCTTATCCCTTCAAGAGTCCTCCAATCCCATTACAAGCTACACTAATGCTATAAATACTCCCAATACCATCCCCAACACTCTTACCATCACATCATCTTTTCACTTCAAAATTTTGAATTTCAAAATTCCCCTCATTCTCCTCCTTCCATCCTCTATATAAACCACTCCATCCCTCCCATTTTCCAACATTACACCACAAGCAAAAAAACTCTCTCCCTCACTCTCTACACCTCTCCCCCCCGCCAGACCGCCGTCGTCGACCGCCGTTGGACTGTCGCCGCCACCCGCTGCCGTCGTTCGCCACCAGCAGCCATGCTGTGCCGAGCCGACACCGCCCAGCCAAGTCGAGCCGAACCCCGCCTCATCGCTGTGCCACCGAGTCGCGACTGCCAAGTCGAGCCCCCGCTGCCGAGCTGTCGCCATTGAGCCAAACCCACTGTTCGGGTCAGCATCCCCGAGTCAGCCCGTTCATTCGTGTCCCACCTAGAGTCGGTTAGTAGCCTCTCCTCCCTCTTCGCATTCCACATGTGTTTCAATTCTATTGTCAAATTTCGTTTCGTTAGTTTGCATGCACTCTTCCTCGTACAACTCGTACGAGAGTTTGCTTGACTCAATTAACCAAGCTGAGCTGCCCTCGTGGAGTGAGGAAGCTCTAACCTCCGATAGTTTTCCCCATCCTATTACCGTCGAGTGGGGAATTGTGCTTGCGACATCCTCATTCCAACTCCGAAGTAGGGGTTCACATTTTGATTCGCCATGAATTGTTGTACCGGTATTTAAATGGGAGGTACCGGTACTTGAGGCACATGTGGTGGCCCTCCTTGATTTTCCTCATGATGTTCCCCTTGCCTCGGGCTTTGTATGGTGCTTGTTCCATTAGGGGAACTTTGCCCCGGGTTGCTCGTGTCTTCGGTCTCCATTTCAATATCAAAGTTTTCAAACTCCTTAAGCCACCCGAGCAAAACCCGTTTGTCCCTCCTTATGTCCCTCAAGAGCTCTTGGTTTAGGGGAAGCAAGTTCACTCCCCCCTTCGATCTTGTGTGCATAAACCAAGAGGGACACCTATCAACAAACACCAAACAAAACAAACTTGGAAACAACTTGGTTATGGGTTTTAGTGCAAATAAAACAAAAAACAAAAATAAAAACTTGATCTCCTAATGGTTTGCTAACCTTAATGCTAGAAAAATAAAGGCAATGACTCTATACCACCAAATTGCCAATCCCCGGCAACGACGCCAAAATGTGATGTGGTGTTAGCGGGAGTGTGAAAATGGGTGTAAAATCGAACCACGAGGATTGGAATTTATGGCACGTAAGGAGTGATCACCTAGACTCTAGTCACCAAGGTCTTGAAACCCATAAGGATCCAAGCAAACCATTTTAGAGATTAAAGTATAACAACTAAGAAGTATTTTTGGAATTTTGGATATAAGGGAAAACAAGATTAAACAAGGTGTAAATTCAATCTTGGGTTAAATTAGGTGAATTACTCTATTGATGCATTAACACTTGGATTAGGGGATGAACACAAAGGAAATCCAAGTTTCCACAAGGATTAGAACAAAGGTTGTCCCATCGACCAGCTATGCAAACAACGTTTTTGGGATGACTTGACAGATGAGAGACACTATTTTCAAAACTTTCGTGAGCCGGTCCACGAGTTTCACCAACATGGCCCACAAGTTTATGCATCATATTCTGACTCGTTCTGTTTGTGGCTGCCATGACTCCACTAGCGTTTTGACCCATCTAGACATACTGTGCCNTTGGCAGTTGTGGCAAGCTTGATAGTCCTCAATTCGGGTCACTGCCCCCTCAAGATGGTCGACCCTCGAGTTCAGGGTTTGCACCCCGGTATTGATCTGCTGCTGCGCCGTCTGTACCAGCCCAACCTGCTGGTATATCTGCCCCATTTGGAGTTGCATGGCGCCCAGCTGGGCTAGCACTTGTTGTTCAAAATTGAGCCTCATCGGCTCATCAGTAGGGGCGCCCCCAACGGGCTCATCTTCATCTCCTCCTTCAGTTTGTACCCGATTCCCTTGTTCAACACGAGCTCTTTTTTCTTATGGCAGTTGTTGATAGATAGAAGCCATGAGTTCCACCGTTATCTCCTGTACACCTTGGCGATTGGGTTGAGTGATACGCACCCTTTGTGAATTGCGCACGATTCTAGTAATGTAAGGACCCAAGACCTTGGGTTTTTCTTGATTTTGGAACAAGTGTGCAATGATCATTCCCATGTGCATTCGGCGGCGCCTGACCATCCCATAGAGGGCACAGTACGAGTCAGAATATGATACATAAACTTGTGGGCCATGAGTAGAGAGGAGAAAAATTGAAGAAGAAGATTGAACCTTGAAGTTTTAATGGTGAAATTTTCAGATATAGCCGTGGGTTTGGGTGGTAGAGAGAGAGAGAGAGATTTGGGAGTGTGGAAAGCTAGGGTTTAGTTGAAAAGGGGAAAAAATGGCTTTTATATTGCAGGTACACGGCCTGGTATACGGCCGTATACTAGGCCTCTCTGCCTCTCTTTCGCGTTTTACACACTGTTTTGACAGTAAAGGCATACGGCCTGGGCCATATGGGAGGTCGTATGCCAGGCGCTTAGAAACTGAAAAGCTCACTGGAATAATCATTTTTTCATACGGCTTGGCCGTATGGGTGGCCGTATGCCAGGTCTCCGAAAATGTTTTTACGCACTGGAATGCACTGATTTCACCATTGATTCCGGGGCATTGAACAACTTCAACCTTTGTCCATTGACCATGATGTGGTCCCCGGACTTTCCAATAATTGCAACGGCGCCCGATGGGTAATGTTCTACCACTTGGAAAGGGCCCGACCACCTTGATTTGAGCTTCCCGGGGTACAACTTGAGTCTTGAATTGTAGAGAAGCACTTGGTCCCCCAGTTCAAAATTCCTTCTCAAAATTCTTTTGTCATGGAAATATTTGGTTCTCTCTTTGTAGATCTTCGCGTTTTCATACGCGTCCATTCTAAACTCTTCCAACTCATTCAAATATAACAATCGCTTCTCCCTTTCCAAGTTCTCATCCAAATTCAACTTTGAGATCGCCCAATAAGCCTTGTGTTCGTATTCAACGGGCAAGTGACGTGATTTCCCGAACACAAGCTTAAAAGGAGACACCCCAATAGGAGTCTTGAAAGCGGTCCTAAGTGCCCATGCATCATCAAGCTTGATAAACCAATCTTTTCTTGTAGGACCACCACCTTTTCCAAAATTGACTTGATTTCACGATTTGCCAACAACACTTGCCCACATGTTTGAGAATGGTAGGGCGTAGAGAGTCGGTGGTGGATCCCATACTTTTGTAGGACCTTCTCCAAGAGCTTGTTGCAAAAATGAGTTCCATTGTCGGTTATGAAGGCCCTGGGCATGCCAAACCTTGAGAAAATGTTCTTCTTGACAAATTTGAGTACGGTCTTTGCATCATTCCTAGGAGTTGCCACTGCTTCTATCCATTTTGAAACATAATCCACCGCCACCAAGATGTATTTATTACTAAAGGAAGAAGGGAAAGGACCCATGAAGTCCATCCCCCAAACATCAAAGATCTCAACTTCAAGAATTCCTTTTTGAGGCATCTCATGCCTTCTCCCAATTGTTCCGGTTCTTTGACAGTTGTCACAAGCACGCACAAACTCCTTGGATGTAGCAAATAGACTCGGCCAATATAAACCCGATTGTAGGATCTTCAAAGCAGCCCGGTCGGCACTGGCGTAAGGTGAGGAGTGGCAATGAGTCATCACACTCACAAATTCTTCTTCTGGGACACATCTCCTCACAATACCATCCACACATCTCTTGAACAACAGGGCTCATCCCAAAAGTAGTCTCTAACATCATGCAAGAACCTTTTCCTCTTGTTGTAACTGAAGGCCTAGGAATGTAGCCGCTCACAAGATAATTCACAATATCGGCAAACCACGGCACATAATCCTTTCCAAGCTTGCTTAGGATAAAGAGATTCTCTACTCTAAAAGTGTCATCAATGGGGGTAGCTCATCACTTCTCCAGCCCTCTAATCGTGATAAATGATCCGCCACGACATTCTCGGTACCCTTCTTGTCTCGGATCTCCAAATCAAACTCTTGTAGAAGTAGGACCCAACGAATCAATCTTGGCTTAGCATCTTTCTTCTGAAATAAGTATCTCAAGGCGGCTTGGTCGGTATGCACTATCACTTTGCTTCCAATCAAGTATGATCTAAATTTATCCATAGCAAACACCACTGCTAGGACCTCCTTCTCGGTTGTTGCATAATTGACTTGAGCTTTGTCCAACGTGTGGCTAGCATAGTGGATCACATGGTAGCTCCTTCCTCTCTTTTAACCCAATGCCTAGTGGATCACATGGTAGCATAGTGAATCACATGGTAGCATAGTGGGCTCAGTCCCTTATCAATAACCAATGCCTGGCGGACCGATGCCGTATCAGTACCCGATGGATCCGACTATGCAATGGTGGCCGACCTCATCGAGGTTTTGTCCACAACCGTACGTGTACCCTGCTATGCCGCCGATGTATCCTACCATGCCTGTTAGGCCGGACGCGATGACCGCCAAGACAACCCCTGAAATCCCACTTGCTTTACACCGCTCGCAATCCGAGCGTCGGTCCCGAGGTTCCGAAACTATGCCCGCGGCTCCTGCTCGGAGGCCGGCGTTGTCTCGGCTGAGTACGTCTGACCGGCCTAGGGGGTGCCACAGCTGGACACATCGTGAACCAGCGCTTTCAATCGCATTGACGACCTTAATCTCCGAGCACGTGGACCAGCCACCCGAGGACACCAACCGATGAGCATCTCGGCGACCAGCCACTCGAGTGAGACAAGTTCTTGCTATACGAAGCCAAAGAAGGATCATCACGCTGGAAGCAGCCGAGGCCTGGCCCGGGGGGTACTAGACCAAGTCCAGGTGGAATTTAACAAGTGGAAGAAAGAGCAAGCCGAGATCGGCTCCAGGGGGATGGAGAGCAATTTGCTCGGAGCACCGTTCGTTCAAGACATTATGGACCAGCCGTATCCCATGGATCTCCGTGTGCCCGGACGTAAAGATCACTCTGGACGGACCGACCCTTAAGAGCACGTTAACTCTTATTATGGAAACATGCTAATGATGGGAGTGTCCGACGCGGTGATGTGCCAGGCTTTTTATTTGACCCTGTTAGGTCGGGCCAGCGAGGAAATTTGTTCATCGTTTTCCCATTTTGAAGGCGGCCAAGAAGCATTTTACTTCCCTGGAAAAAGCCAAGCAACGTGAAGACGAGTCTTTGACCCTCTTCAGCGAACGGTGGAAGGCGACCGTGGCAGAGATAGAGCCGGTAGATGATCGCACTGCGGTCAACCTGCTGCGGGCGGGGCCTTTGTACCAAGACCTCGTTCTTAAACAACCGAACACCTATGAGGAGGCCCTAAGAAGGATGACCGACCATGCGATAGCTGAGGAAGCCAACGCTGCTAAGCGCATGCAGGAATTTGGACAAGGTCGGAGAGACATGAGACGACAACCCGACCAAAGAAGGAAGGATCAGGATGGAAATCCAATCTACACCCCCCTGTCGAGACCGATCAGGGAGATCCTTGAGTATGCTCAGTCTTGTAACATGATCCAACTCCAGACAAAGACAAGTATTGCGCCTATCACAGAAATCGGGGTCATGAAACCGACGAATGCCATGTCTTGAAGGGGCTGATCGAAGATCTTTTGCGCTCGGGAGAGCTGGCACAATTTGCCGCCGAGAAGAAAAAGAGCCGACGCCGATGCTGGAAGAAATATTTCAAGAAGTCTGACAAAGAGAAGAAAGACAAGGGGCTCGAACCCGAACATGATCTTTCCGCTGCCAGATCGAAACAGATTATCCATGTCATCTTCTGCAGACTAGAAGGAGGGGATGATCCCGACCAGCGTTGGGCTTGGTCGCGGAACCTCCTTGTTTGCTCGATCAGCATCGACCAGGCAGAGAAGAGAATGAAGGATGAGCCTGTAACGTTCACTGATCGAGACCTCCCTCTTGGAGGAGACCAGTCGGTCGAAGCTTTGGTCGTCACCATTGACATCTGCGGGGCCGAGGTCCGAAGAGTGATGGTGGACACAAGGAGCAGTGTTAACGTCGCTGTCGGGCTTCACAGGCGACATAATTCACCTGGAGGGAATGGTCGTGCTCCCTATAGAGGTCGGGGTTTACCCGCGGATCTTGAAGGTGGAGATGGAATTCATCGTCGTAAATTTGGCGTGTGTACACAACGTCATCTTGGGCCAACCAGGAATCGCCCAGATGAAGGCGATCATCTCTATGCCTCATCTGTGTATGAAGTTCCCGACCCCGGAAGGTGTAGGCGTAGTGTTAGGAGACCCGCGATCGGCAAGGTTATGCTATGTTCGGGCGGTCGAGAAGCAAGCGGCGAGCACGTCTCACGTGAACACCATTGCCCGACGGAAAGATGAAGAGAAGAAGGAACAACCTGGGCCATCCGAGCCCGTCGAAGAAATCACCCAGGATATGAACCGACCCGAGCGATGCATCAAGATTGGTACATCCCTGTGCCCAGACCTCCAACGATCAATTCTGTCGGTATTGCGAGAATTCGCTGACATCTTCGCCTGGGGCCCGGAGGACATGCCCGGAGTTGACCGAGCCGTGATCTGTCACCGGCTATCCGTTAGCACGACCATTAAGCCCGTTAAGTAGAAATAGAGGCATTTGTCTGTCGACCGACGGGAGTTCGTTAGAGGAGAGGTCAAAGCCTTGCTGTCGGCGGGTCACATCCAAGAGGTGACATAATGTGGTCCCGGTGCCCAATCCCCCGGCTTGGCATATGTGCATCGACTACACCGACCTAAACCGCGCCTGCACCCTTGACCTGTATCCTCTCCCGAGCATTCATCAGATGGTTGACAAAACGGTGGGAGCGGAGCTCATGAGCTTTATGGACGCCTTTAAAGGATATCATCAGATCATGATGTCCGAGGCGGATGAAGAGAAGACCGCATTCATCACACCGGATGGGTTGTATTGTTACCGGGTGATGCCCTTTGGGCTGAAGAATGCGGGGGCTACGTACCAACGGATGATCAACTCAGTCTTCGGAGGGTTGTTGGGAAGGTCAATGGAGGCTTATATAGATGATATGCTCGTCAAGAGCGCTGCTCGGGCCGACATGCCGACCACCTCCGCGCATGTTTTGAAATTATGCGCAGCCACCGATTGAGGTTGAATCCGAAGAAATGCACCTTTGCTGTGCAAACTGGAAAGTTCTTGGGTTACATGATGACCAAGCGGGCGATAGAGCCGAACCAAGCCAAGATTCAGGCTATCTTGGATATGAAGCCGCTGACCAACATGTCCCCGATCGTCCTATCAAAACCCGAGCCTGGGAAAGACTTGGAAGTGTATCTCGACGTTTCGGATCGGGCCATTAGCGCGGTCCTTTGCCGAATTGATAGTGAAGGAGTACAACAACCAGTATACTACGTGAGTCACGCTCTGCAAGGACCAGAGCTCAGATACACCCGACTCGAAAAGGTGGTATTCGCACTGATGGTCGCGGCAAAACGTTTGACGCCTTATTTTTAGGGCCGGAATGTCCGGGTATTGACGGATCAGCCGATCTGAGCAATACTTAGGACCTCAACCTCCTCAGGTCGGTTAGTAAGTGGGCGATGATGCTAATGCAGTTCGCTCTGGAGTACAAACTGGTACAAAGGCCCCGCCCGCAGTGTAGAGAGCAGCAGGTTGACCGTAGTGCGATCATCTACCGGCTCTATCTCCGCCACGACCGCCTTCCACCGTTCGCTGAAGAGGGTCAAAGACTCGTCGCCTTCACGTTGCTTGGTTTTTTCCAGGGAAGTAAAGTGCTTCTTGGTCGCCTTCAAAATGGCAAAACGATGAACAAATTTCCTCGCTAGCCCGACCTGACAGGGTCGAATAAAAAGCTCGGCACATCACCGCGTCGGACACTCCCATCATTAGCATGTTTCCATAATAAGAGTTAACGTGTTCTTCAGGGTCGGTCCGTCTAGAGTAATCTTTACTTCCGGGCACACGGAGATCCATGGGATACGACTGGTCCATAATGTCTTGAACGAACGGTGCTCGGAGCAAATTGCTCTCCATCCCCCTGGAGCCGATCTCGGCTTGCTCTTTCTTTGGCTTCGTATAGGAAGAACTTGTCTCACTCGAGTGAATGGTCGCCGAGATGCTCATCGGTTGGTGTCCTTGGGTGGCTCGTCCACGTGGTCGGAGATTAGGGTCGTCAATGCGATCGAAAGCGCTGGTTCGCGATGGGTCCAGCTGTGGCACCCCCTAGGCTGGTCAGACGTACTCAGCCGAGACAACGCCGGCCTTCGAGTCGGAGCCGCGGGCATAGTTTCGGAACCCCGGGACTGACGCTCGGATTGCGAGCGGTGTAAAGCCGGTGGAATTGCAGGGGTTGTCTTGGCGATCGTCGCGTCCGGCCTAACAGGCGTGGTAGGATACATCGACGGCATAGCAGGGTACACGTACGGTTGTGGATAAAACCTCGGTGAGGTCGGCCACCATTGCATGGTCGGATCCATCGGGTACTGATACAACATCGGTCCGCCATGCATTGGGTATTGATAAGGGACCGAGCCTCAGGAAGGGAGCGTCCTGGTGAATAGCGTTCACCGCCTCCGGCGGCGGTAACCCGGCTATGTTGTTATGATCCAACCGGGAACTGAGGTGAGAACGAAGATCGTAATCATCGTCAGCTTCTTGGTTATCAAAGAAATCCATGTTCGGATGCATGGAGGGATCGGCTGACGCAAATTGTTACTTTTAAGTCGCGGTGCTCATCGGTTGGTGTCCTCGGGTGGCTCGTCCACGTGCTCGGAGATTAGGGTCGTCAATGCGATCGAAAGCGCTGATTCGCGATGTGTCCAGCTGTGGCACCCCCCTAGGCCAGTCAAACGTACTCAGCCGAGACAACGCCGGCCTCCGAGCCGGAGCCTCAGGCATAGTTTCGGAACCCCGGTGTGAGTCATGTAACATTTATATACTTGTTATATTATATAGTTAGTCTTGGTCAATGTAACTTAGTCAAATAATGTGATCCTATAGGCTAGGAGAGATTTGTGTTATCTCTCATATAGGACTACTGATCAGTTGTAATCTGTTATCGATCAATTATCAATTCATCTGGTATCAACGTCAGGTTAGGATCCTCTCTCTTTCCTCTCCTAATCTCACACTTACCGTCGATGACGTCTCCGGCAGCCGATGGTGCGATTACCCCATCCCTCGCCGTCGTTCCACCGCCGCCTACCTCCCTGTCGGTGGCAACCCACTCCATCACCATAAAACTCACCTCCCGTAACTATATCTATTGGAGGACCCAAATTCTCCCTTTTCTCCGCAGCCAAGGGCTGCTAGGCTACTTGGACGGATCCTTGCCGTGCCCGCCGGCGACCGTCGTTACTTCAACAACGTCCACCGCCGTCCCACCTCCGACAGCACCCAACCCGGCGTATCACCAGTGGGTGCAACAAGACCAGGGCATCCTTTCCCTGATCGTCTCATCCCTAA
>CM008339.1:27100557-27118430 GCA_002525835.2 Ipomoea batatas
CATTCACATTTGCATGCGTAGTTATTATCATGAAACAATTCATATATATCCATGAAGCAGATCAAATATAATAAATGCCTATTTAATTAATTTGAACCACTCTGATCAATAGAAACACTATACCAAAATGAAATTTATGCAAAACTAAATATAGTATGGAGTATCTATATATGCATCATTTCTATGACAATGTACCGCTTCCAGAAATTATTTATATGTATATACCTAATATTAAAAATAAAAAAAAAAATAGTGTGCCTCGCACGGGCCCGCATGGGCAGCTGCTGTGCGCGATATGCACACAGAAGCCAGTGGTAATAAATAGTTGGTATGAACCGGTTATAGCAGATGATCTCCAAGCATTATCTTTCCTCTTTTTTTTCTTTCCATGTGGCAAATTTGTGACATTATCCTTTGAAATATCTACTGATAATGTTGCTCTAAATAAAGGCTAGAAAAGGGTGAGGGTATTCTTATATTTCTCCTACCTTTTTCTTTCCGTTGCAACTGACAGTTGTATAAGTTGACTGGGGATCAGTCTGAAAGCACTACTTTAATTTGTTTTCTTTCTTTGGACTACAATGAAGTTCTTTTCCAGATTATCATCTTAGCTTAGCTTGTTTAATTTGTTACACATACACTTCAATTCATGCAACTAATTTAACACAAGTACACAAACATATATAGTTGCTCATCAGCCGCACGCACGCATGACGCACCAAGCACGCACAGTAGGAAAATGTTGTCTGCCAAAAACTTCGCCCTCTATTCTTGCCTTTTTACTTCAGACATCAAATAAGTGTCAACACTCATTTTAACTTTTTTTTCTTAGTATTTGATGATGTTTTTCAATTCTTTAAAATAAAATGATGTTTTTGTCATCTCTATCCTTATGTTTGATTGCTAATTCATGCAACACACAAACAGACATGCTCATCAGCCGCACGCACGCAGCACGCTCACCATCGGATCGGACCTTCAATTACGTTTCTTCTAAACCTCATGGAGTTTAACCCTAATGAAGAGGTGCTATGATGACAATTTGCTAAAGAGTGGAAACAAACGTGAGTTCTAGTGATAACTTTGGGATCTGTTGCCGGCCAAAAAAAAGTCCTAATAAGATCGTGGAGGAATAAATTATGGTGACTCAACTGAACAACATAAGCTAGACTTTTACTACTCACTGTACATAATGAACTTCTTCATTTGAGAATTGAAGTTGCTCCCCCACTACCGTTGGTGAGACTCAATCCAAATCAATAATTTAGCAATACGTACTAATCGAGACTATTCACTATTGTACTTTTTTCCTTAATATCTATGTTGGGCGGAGGCCGGTAAAGAGCTAAGTGCATCAATGGGTGGTTCGTGGCTAGAAGGATTGTTGAGTGGAAGGCTGGAAGCTAAGCCGGTGAAGTATTAAGTCAAACACCTTGCATTTCGAAAATGCGGCGGTATATAAGAAAATAAATTTATACTTTCACTGTGAGTTATAACTTTTCACGTAATGGTAAATACTTGATCCTAACAATATAATTTTATACAAATTTAAAGCAATGTAACTATATATATATATATATATATATATATATATACGGTTTTAATTAGTTAATTGGTAATTTTTATCCAAATCTAAAAAGTTCAATTTGGCTCAAATTGACTTATACATCGCCATACATAGAATAATATTTTGTGTTGTTAATTTATAAATTACATTAAAATTACTATAAAGTAATCAATGTAATAGGCATATATAGATAGTTAATTGTTACACATGGCACTCAATAATGAAGTAAAAAAAAAAAGTGTTTTTAGATTGATATTTTATAAACCCGTAAGGAAATTTAAGTTAAATCAAATTGTTTGGTATCGGCCGAGTTCAACCTCTGCTCGATTCGAGACGTATGGCACTGTGACTTACTATGTAAGAATGTGGTTGAATGGTACGGTTAATGTCTACCTATTTATTATCAATTGGTTTTAAGTATGATAGGATAACTAGATAGCCAAAGAGCGTGTTTGACTTGTATGATGAGCTTTTTATAAAAAATAATGATTAAATTATGCCAATATTTTTGTTTTTTTTTTTTTGGAATAATATGCCAATATTTTTTTTGATACTAAATTACTAATTTTAGAACTTTTGAATATAATTATCACAATAAATAAATGTTTTTGTTCGCCACCAAAATACATGCATTAATTGTTGTTGTTTAATGGTATAATGGCATTCTGTAATTATATTGAATTTTAACTTATTTGAAATCAAAATACTGTAAAACTTTATGCGATGAGTTATTTCAATACATGTTATTTTATTCATAAAATCTTGAATTTAAAACCTTACTTATATGGTAAACACATATTTAAATTCATTATGAAATAATTTTTAAAAACACAATATTTTTATGTTGAAACACAAAAGGGGAAATTTTCCAGCCTTCTTTTTATAGTACATAGTCAAATGTAAATGGTTGATTTTTTTTTTTAATACTTAGGTGATCGATTCTAGCTCCAGCCTTCTTTTTATAGCACATAACCTTCTAAAATTTGTATACCTGGTCCACGAGTATCAATTTCTTAGCGCAAGGTCTTTCCAGTAAAATTTCCGTCCATTCATCAAAAAAATTATTTCCCCTTATAGAAGCGGTATAATGATCTTTTTCTTTTATTACCACATTTTCTCCTTAAGTTTTTTGCACTTTTTGTCTCACGAGTATTGTGGCGTAAAAAAATAATTTTAAATAATTAGTTTTAAGTTTTTTTTTAAAAAAAAATTAAATTCGGGATGACCCGTTAGAAACTTGCAAATTGGACAAATTGAATGAAATTGGTTAATTTAGTGATCCAATTGTAGTTTTTTTTTTAGGTTCAGTGACTTAATTGCATTATCGTGCATAATTAGATGCCTTATTTGACTCTTATTCTTTAAAAAAAATACTTTTTTATAAGATGATATGATAGTGTAATCATTTTTTTAAAAAGAGAGAAAATTACATGAATGAAGAGTGAATAATGAATAATTATAAAAAATTTTGAGTACTAGTGTACTACTGATTCTATTAGAAAAATAATTATATATTTTTTTTGAAAACAAATAATTATAAATTTAGTTATATGATATTTTAAAAGTTAGAGAAAATTGTAAAGGTACGGATGGTCTATATTGGTAATTTTTCAAAAAAGTTTGGTATTTTTTCAAAATAGAGAGACTGATTGCCCATGTGGCATCACAAATCGGGAACATATCCTCGCATTTCCTTGTTGGGGAACGCTCCCTTAGAGCGCGTGCTTTTCCATCAACGCCGCCTCGAGTCAAATATTCACAAATTCGAAAATCGAAATATCGATGGGAGTCGCTCACTATAAAAAGGGGAATCCTTTGCCATGGAGAACCCATTCTCCTCCAAAGAAGAAAACAGAGAAGTATAAAGGGAGCCGTAGACGCAAAGAAACTTCAAAAATCTCAAAACCCTAATTTAAACTCTACTGTAGATCGTAATTTAAATTTTTTTTTTAAATCTGGGAATTGCACAATGTCTGCGATAGTCTGTGGGAAGAGATCTTTCTTCGACGACATTCCATCGTCGCCGACGTCAGCTTCACCTCCGATTTCCAAGAAGATACGCCGCGCTTCCTCCACTTCTCCGGTTCGGTTCTCGGTTGCGCCGACGCCGACGCCGACGAGCCTATTTGATCAGCTCCGAGCCCAGTTTCCTGATATGGATAGTCAGGTAAGGCTTCTACAATTGTATGCGTTTAAGAATTTAAATCTTGATTCGGGAATTTAACTTTTATTTAGGCTTGTAAAGAATCATTCAGCCTCTCTGCTATGTTGAGATAGAAGCCTGCACCCTTCCAATTGCATAATTCTCCAGATTAAGAATAATGAATGGATGGATTTTAATTCTTGATGTTTCCTTTTAATTATTTAGGAATATTGTCTTCAGCATTGGTGCCCTGAAAATTTAATTGAAATGTGTCTTGTGCATATTTGGGGATACATATTTTTATACAAGCAGAAGCAGAATATTCGAAAGACACTTTTGTTGGAATATTATCTCATTATACAGTGTTCATAACTTTGAATCCTCCATTTCTTGTAGCCTATAAATGTCTGTCTTCATTCATTTATTACTTCTATGTATTGAATTCAAATAGAAAGATGCAAATTACTTGCTTTTTCTACTGTATTTTTCAGCTTATTGAGAAAGCTTTAGAAGAATGTGGGTATAACTTGGATGCTGCTATTAAGAGCTTGAATGAGATGCATCTTGGCCGGGCACAGTCCAGTGCTGACGTTGAAACAAACACAAATATGCAGAATGGTTTGTGTTCACACTTCACACTTACTGCTAATCTATCTGCACATTTATTTGGGATTGTTTGCATCTGTTCATTAAATTGATACCAATAACATTTCTTGTAAATCAATGTTCATTTCTGGATCATATCCTACTTAGCTAATCTAATTGCTGTCCCTTATAGTTGGGTTTCAACAAAAAACATATTATGTTTCCTGACCAATTGCAATCCCTAGAGTAGCAGAGAATGTGCATTTGTCCACACTGATCTAGCTTATTATGAATGAAGGATTGTTTAACCCTGAAGGCATGGCCACCTATTCTATCCTGTTCACTTTTTCAGATTTTTGTTTAGATTTATCTGCATGAACCTCTCCCACCTCTGTAAATGTCATGAATTTTGTGTGGACCTATGGGGTCAATGTAACAATTCGATACCAATAACAGTGCTCTCTTAGTCTCTTTTATTAATCTTGTTAAACAGAAGAGAATCATCAAGTATGTTTGACAATATGATGCCAATAAAAGTGTACATTGATATATCAACATTATAAAGTTTATCTATAAATGGGGATATATTATGCTGTCAAAGGAAATATTTCCCACCATCACCTATGATACATACCTTATGAATGCTATACTGCTATAGTTTGGAAAATTCGTAATTTAGACAGAACAAGAAAGAATAGTTTCAATCTGACTAAAAAGAAACTTCGGTTTTCCCATTTGTGTCATTGTTCATGCCATGTTTTGCTGTATTCTTGCTATGCCTCAGAAAGGATTAAAATGAAAAATTGTGACTCCTATAGGCTTGTGTGTGGTAATGTTGGGTGTTTAAGTGCATTTTACATTCAGCACCCAAATTGAAATGCTTGTGCCATATTGGTTTTGGTGCTGGAGTGGCATGTAATTTCAGAAGTTAGTTTCAGTATGCTTGAAATTCTTTGATTTTCCCATTTCCAATGAAGAACTTGTTGCAAATTAGACTTATGTTATTTTCTGCGTTGTGTTTGTGGGTATGGGTGTGACTTTTTACAGGAGGCTGTTTTAAATCATCCATGATGTTGTTCAGGGCTTATGGTTTTGTTTTCGATTGATTAATATTCCATCTTCATACGATATTGTTGGAATGACAGTGCCTAGTGAAGATCCTACACTCCAATGCAATCTTCCAGTTGATGGTTCAGGGTGGGTGGAATTGCTTTTGAAGGAAATGATGGGGGCTGCAAGCATAGATGATGCTAGAGTTCGTGCTTCAAGAGTGTTAGAGAGTTTAGAAAAATCCATTAGCTTGCGTGCAGGTGCAGAATCGACTCAAAATATTCAGAAGGTTGGTATCATTGAGTTAAATTTAGTGCTCACCTTAACTAGGTCAATTTCTTGTACCTTTCTTTCCATCTGCCCTCTGATGGACAACCTGGTTTATAACCTAAGCAGCTAAACTAGAGGAGTATATGAGCATAACACTCCGATATTGAACTCTCAAGGCTTGCGAATACACCTCATTGAAGTAGATATTATGAAGCCCTACAGTATTTATTGCTTGTGATGTGATTTTTCCTGCTTTTTAACAATTCTCCATTTGTTTTCAGGAAAATATGATGCTGAAAGAGCAAGTTGAAGCACTTATTCGAGATAATACCCTTCTGAAACGTGCTGTGGCCATTCAGCTCGAACGCCAAAAAGAACACGATGATAAAAGTCAGGAGGTTCAGCATTTGAAGCAGCTGGTTTCTGAATATCAGCAGCAACTGAGTAGTCTTGAGGTAAAAATTAGACCTTTATCAACACTATTACTAGCACTTTATCCTGTATGTGCTCTGATTTCTATGCCATTTGTGCAGGTGAGCAATTACGCACTGAAGATGCATTTGCTGCGGGCTCAGCAAGGCAACAACATCCCTGGGCGCTTCCATCCAGATGTGTTTTAACACAGATGGAACCTAGAATGAGAACTAAGCAATCAATGCTGGCGCATGCATAGCTAGCTCTCTCTTATAGAGTGTCTGAAAGATAAAATTATAATGTTTTTGTTTGATTTGTGTCTTCACCACAGCTTATAAGTGTGATTATCTGATATGCAAACACTACCCTTGTATCCTCCATAACTTTTCTTGTCAAGAAAGTTGGAATTTTGAAGTCTTAATATTGTGATTGCTGTTTTTACCCAAGCAGAAAGTTACACTGCTTACAGAAACAGAGCCAAAGCTTTCACACAATATGAGTTTCTTCTTGTTCTTCAATTTACTCGACTCTGCTTGATGAGTAGCACAATAGCAACAACAACAGGAGCAGTTATGATGGCGATTGCCTCAATCAAATTGGGTTTTGTTACCTCTGGGAATATTACGCTTCCGTACTTGATTGCAGCTGCACCCGCCAGCGACCCGGCTCCCAATTTCACCAAATACACCAAATCCTCCTGATTAATTTAACAACCATGAAGTAATTAATCACTCACGTGGAATTCGAGTAAAATACAATTATGTGCAGCAGCTTTTGTAACCTGGGGAACGAAGGGAAGGTTTTGGCCATCTGAGTTGGGACTTTTCGGGTCGGAGGCTCGAGTGATGCCGAACGACGTCGCTCTCGAGATGCGAAAGCCGATTTTGTTAGCAGCGGTGGTCGGTGAGAATATTGCGAGGGGTTTCGTGGCATTCGGTGGTGGTGCAACCGCCATAGCCATATCTCAATTACCTCTCAACTTCTCAAAGTTGAAGATGAACCACACGTCACTCTGCACCCCGCAACTCTACAATGCTAAATTTGCACAAACTATACGCTAACATTTAACGGAACTTTTACCATGACTACTATTCCCTCATCTTTTTGATTTTAAAGGTAAATATTATTAAAATCAACGCAGAAAACAAAAAGCAGCAATACATGAAACACCGGGGCATGCCCCTGTTTACAACACATGGCCGAGGCCCAAAGCTAAAATGCAAACAACAGAAAAACATAATACATCATAATCATTATAGGCTAGCTGGATCAATTCCAGCCCATGTGAGTCGTTTGGCCCATCAACGAAGGTAGCACAAAAACTGCAAGGTAGAGCCCAATTAAACTCGTCCATGAGAAGCGTAGCCCATAACATCATCTGATAAACTCCAAAATGGGCTAGCTGAAGCATGTCCTTGCCACGTGAATGTTCAAGATAATTCACCGTCTTTAGTTGCTAGCCCAAAGAAACTCCATAATAACAGCCCAAGGCTTAAATGGGCTTGAGAAACAATCGAAATACTGGAGTATACTGCCAAGCCAATTCAAATCAATTGTTTCTTGTTCCAAATCTGCTCACGTGCATGCGCCATCAGAAAAGGAATCATTGAATATCATGCTCCATGTGCTTCCAAGAAGAAAATGCCAAAATTACCCAACTTTTGAGGAGACAAGTCTCCCACTTGTCAGCCACCACCATTGGACAAAGGAAAAAGGTAAGTCAAAGGATACCTCCAACACCGATGGTCCTTGAATTTCCGGCTGCCGGATATGCAATCTGCCGCCGGTCAAAAATTTGGCATGTCGCCCTTCGCACAAACACGCCGGAAAAATCAAGTTACCAGACCAAGCAACAACTACGCCCCGTTGTTAAGGGGAACACTGCCGTCGCCTATTTTTGCACTCAGATTGCCAGTTTGAATGCCACAAATACGCAGAAGGCACCACATTAAGATTTGCCCATTGTGCCGCAACCTTATACCTTCAAACCATCCTCCCAGACTCGGCAAGAACCGAGATAACACGTAAAGCAGAAAATAGAAGGTGAAGTAGTAGCAAACTGTTGGATGTAATACCTCAAGTACTACGGCTTAAAAGCAAGGATATACTTTTGCAAGGCCACCGGACAAAAAGAACACACTGCCCAGCAGTTAATCACAACTTCAAAGAAAGCATCCCATATGCTATAATGGATATCTTTACGGCCGGAAAAAACGTGGATCGTCAGGACCATCCCCAACCAAAATCCTAGCTCCAAGACGCCATATCGATTTTTCAAAATCAGACCAAAGGATGCAGTCGGTAAAGTGAGACTTCACCGAAGAAGAAGGGAAACCCGTTGTTAAAACTATAAAGAACTATCCCGCCACTGCTTCTCTTAGTAAGAACAGCCCAGAATTCATGATGGAAACTCGCTGGGTATTATTTTTTACGCCACATCTATGGCAACTCTCCAGCCGAGCCATGCGTGAGAGAACCAAAATGGCCGGAAAACACAAAGACTATCGGACTCACCCGATTCAGTCAAACTCCAGACGCCATTTAGTACGAAAAAGGCCAAGTAAGGAGAGAAGTTACCTTGCAAGATAATTACAGAGGAATGCAATCACTTGATCGCCCAAACCTCAAACCAACATGAATTGAAGGATGTAGATCACCCCCTTGCCGAACTGTCCCAAAAGAATACTTGAGTGCATCTTCATTCAAAGATCTTCATCTTTTATCATTTTGCTCCGATGGAAGCTGCCAGCCACCATACAGCATCGCAATCCATAAAATAAATCGGGAAAACTCGTCCATATCTAGATGTTGAGCTGGAGGTTCGCCGGCAGGAGCTGCATCACGGAAGATTTTCTGCCCAACTCCAGCCGTTACCTTTCTTGTGCGGTGAAAATATCTTCGTGATGTTGCCGGCCAGAAACAAGGAGAATAACACCCTTGTTCAATCATTGGGCAGATTGAAACAAAAGCCGAACACATAAAACTCCAACGAATCCACCTAAGTGGAAGATAAACTCAAATGAAGTCTTAAAAAT
Organism: Ipomoea batatas; assembly: GCA_002525835.2. Classification (NCBI taxonomy): domain Eukaryota; kingdom Viridiplantae; phylum Streptophyta; class Magnoliopsida; order Solanales; family Convolvulaceae; genus Ipomoea; species Ipomoea batatas. The sequence goes on from CM008339.1 coordinate 27,109,622, forward strand.
TCCAAAAATCTAAAGCAATCCGTGAGCAATTTCCATTACTCGCCGGAAAACTCCATGAAAGAGCTCAAAGAGTGTGGAGCTCTAGAGAGAAGTCAGAGAATTCTCTCTAGAGAGAGAAACGTTCTTACCACCTCTGCTGAAGCAAGTTTTTGAATTACTATTCCCTCATCTTAACCCTCCACCTGGAGGGTGTGGTTAAGTGATCTTTAACCAAAGGTCAAGGGTTCGATCCTTGGTTTTAGGTATGGAGCAGTCTTAAATCTACAGACCAGTTGTCTCACTCAATAGTTGGGTGCCTCCAGGCCAGCTGTCTCACCCAATAGTTGGGTGCCTACAAGTGTCCGACGGTGGAGATCTTGGGCCAATAGAGGTGTTGTCCCAAAATTATGTCGTTTTGAGTTAAATAACACATTAAAAAAATAAGAATAATAGCTAATCGAGGCAACCTAGTCAGTGGCCTAGTCGGCATCTAGAAGGCAGCGCTTAGGCGACATAGTCAGCCAGCGGCATAGTCAGCCATCTATAGTATCGATTATGGTGATACGTTAGGCGACCTATCAACGCCTTTTTTTAAGTAGACTCTATAACAATGTAGTATCTGTTCATAACTACTTTCTCAACCTAGTAAAGCACAAAAAGTCAACAGTAGGCGTCAACGCCTTTTTTGAGTAGACTTTATAACAATGTAGTATCTGTTCATAACTACTTTCTCAATCTAGTGAAGCACAAAAAGTCAACAGTTGCCTTTACTGAGGCTCGAACCCACTCCCATCATCCATGCGGGAGTTTCGATTAACCCAGGAGGAGTTTTTGCAACATTGGTTTTAGTACCATTACAATAGATAGCGTATAAGGAGGTCTCACATAGAAAGTTCACATTACTAAATCAGAAATATAACCTTGATAAGAAGAATTTGGTGACCTTTTTGTACAGGCCAGTGCAATGGAGGTAGAAGATAAACACTATTTCTAGCATCGGTGGCGGCGTGGATCAGTCGCGCAAGGGAGTGAGAGAGGGAGAGAGAACTACAAGCTTAGTCCTTAGGAAGTGAAATGAGGCGTGAGAAATAATTGGGCTTATGGGCTGCATTGGCCATAATCTGGGCTAAACGCTAACCAGAAATTCTTCAATCCAATTCTCTCGTCCTCGCCACGGGATAGCGTAGTGCACTTTAATTAATTGGCAGGGCGCCGGAGGCTGGAGATATTGCATCCTGATCGCCGGCGGGCAGGGACATAAATTTCTCGATCTCATCATCATCATCCTCCTCCTCCGATTCTGAATTTCAGCATTCGTCAATCAAGATGGTGTTGGCGCAGTTAGGAGGGAGCATTTCGCGTGCTCTCCAGCAGATGAGCAATGCCACCATCATCGACGAGAAGGTTCTCAACGATTGCCTCAACGAGATCACTCGCGCGCTTCTCCAGGCCGATGTTCAGTTCAAGCTCGTCCGCGAGATGCAGACGAACATCAAGCGGATCGTCAACCTTGACGACCTCGCCGCCGGACACAACAAGCGTAAGATCATCCAACAGGTCTGTTACTTCTTCCTCCTCTTCTGCACAAAGTTTGAATATCATTTATTGCTTTCTGAATGTGTCCATCATAACATTAGCTGCTTTGAAATTCATTTTTCCCTTAAATATTGGGTTTTAAATTGTTCAAATGTCAGAATTTGAGGACTTAGGAGAGTGAATTTAACACAACCATTTCCCTATTCATCAGGGAATTTGTGGATACTTTTGTAAAGGATAAAGTGGAAAATATTTAGTAAGAGAAAAGGATAAAACGTAAGCTAATGTTTTCTCGGTTGGTTGTGTTTTTGGTTTTGAGAGTGATTATTTGGTATAATTGTAAATTTTGTTGTCCTAAAGGTAATAGCTAGTATGTATGATTCATTAAAGCAACTTGCTGATTCCATTGCTCAACATCCCAATGGAAACCAAGTTCTTGTTTTGCTGTGCTTGGACTATGAAACAAGGAAGTCGGCAGAATGTAAAAATGAGAGATGATGAAGAGATCATTTGAACTATAATATAGTGGCAAATAGCCTCCACAGCAAGTTCTTGGCTGCAACACCTGCAAGTGCTTGTGTGATGTGGAAGTCAGTCCCTTAAGTCAATTTTTACTGTCAAGTGAACTACCAAAATGTCATGATAGTTGAAAAGGTGGCTATATGGAAAGTCTTTAAAATATATACCTCTTGAACATGTGTCTGACAAAATAATATGAATGTGATAAATGCATGTTTTAGCTTTATTTGTAGTTTCAACTTTCAAGTGTAAGTGTGTGTGTGTAACCAAGATGAGCAGGTCAGCAGGTGTAAATGTAAGAAAACTGACTGCTTTTTATGTTTCTATCCTATATTGCAAGCCAGAGTTGATGTTCCTCATAGCTGCTGCTTCCTGATGAAGGTCTTACATGTCAATTTTTGTTTGCATGCTCTACAGTGATGCTGTTTCTTAATTGTTTTAGGCTGTATTTAATGAGCTTTGCAAGATTTTGGATCCTGGAAAACCATCATTCACACCAAAGAAAGGGAAGACTAGTGTTGTCATGTTTGTAGGTTTGCAAGGCAAGTAATCACTTTCCATTTTGGGCTAATAGTTTTTTCTATTTTGCAAGGGAAATAATCATTTGGATTTTTTCAGAACTCTTATGAGCTAAGATGAGCACAGGATATGTGTGCCATGTCATTTGGCTTAATGTTGAATTTATCAAATGAATAGCCTCATTTTTCCCCCTTCCCTTTTCCCTCTTATTATTTTGGATTTTATTATGTCACAGGTTCTGGGAAAACAACAACATGTACAAAATATGCCTACTACCACCAAAGGAAGGGCTGGAAACCGGCTCTAGTTTGTGCAGATACATTCAGAGCTGGTGCTTTTGATCAACTGAAGCAGAATGCAACCAAAGCTAAAATACCTTTTTATGGGAGGTGTATATTTTTTCAATCAAACTATTATTTTTCTATTTTCCAGAATTATGATTTTTCTTTCTTGAAAATTCTAGAAGCTCAAAGGAGCTGTTCTGTTGAAATGATTCTTCCATCTAAATCATGGGGCATTACTCTACTCTTAATATCTGGATGTTCTTAATATCAAGTATCAACACACTTTGATTAAGATGTTTTGGCAAAGATGTGATTTTGGACTCAAAGTCGTGACAGAATAAGTAGGCTACCTATTTTATGTGGAAAGTATATTATTTAAGAGGCAGGATCAACTGAAAAATTATTTAGTTATTTGTTTCATAGGCTACCTATTTTATATGCAAAGTATATCATTAAAGAGGCTGGATAGTCTCAAAGCTTATTTTTCTCAAAAATGAAAAGTGATTTAAACTTTCTTTTTCATGGGGTTGCCAAATAAGTAGATTTAAGAGCAACTAAGACTACATACTTATCTGGCAAACATATGGTACAGAATCTGGGTCATCGTTACACCACGCCCATCTATATACATATTCTGTATTAGTATTTTCCTGGAATAAATTGTTTCTTGTCATCTAATGTACATGTTATATTTCTGCAACAGCTACACAGAGTCTGACCCTGTAAAGATAGCAGTGGAAGGTGTTGAAAGATTCAAGAAGGAAAATTGTGATCTCATAATTGTTGACACCAGTGGGCGCCACAAACAAGAAGCTGCTCTCTTTGAAGAGATGCGTCAAGTATCTGAAGCAACGGTATGTGCAAATATGCTTAGGATGTAATTACTATATTGGCATAGTCTCACCTTTACACTGGGTTTTCAGAAACCGGATCTTGTGATATTTGTAATGGATAGCAGTATTGGTCAAGCTGCTTTTGATCAAGCTCAAGCATTCAAACAAAGTGTTGCAGTTGGAGCTGTAATAGTTACTAAAATGGATGGCCACGCAAAGGGAGGTGGTGCTCTTAGTGCGTAAGTTTCATAAGCAGTAAAATTACAATATATTTGGATAAATATTTTTATTTAAAAATTGTTATTATGGCATTATGAAAATTTAATCTGTTCATGTGCAGAGTTGCTGCAACAAAAAGTCCTGTTATCTTTATTGGTACTGGAGAACACATGGATGAATTTGAAGTTTTTGATGTTAAGCCATTTGTCAGCCGACTTCTGGGTGTGTATCTCCTCAGAAAATTTCTTTGTTTTGATTGGATTTTGGCTGTTTCTGATACTTCTATAATTCTCCCTTCTTCTGTTAGGCATGGGTGATTGGTCTGGGTTCATGGACAAAATTCATGAGGTTGTTCCTATGGATCAACAGCCTGAGCTTCTCCAAAAGCTCTCTGAGGGAAATTTTACCTTGAGGATTATGTATGAACAATTCCAAAATATACTTAAAATGGGTCCTATTGGCCAGGTTTGCCACTTACCTCCTGTATTTGCTGATTGTGTGGGTGGGCATTAGGTCTAGGGTTATTCTATCCACGATTGAACATTTTTGTTCCTCCTGCTTGAGCTTTTTCTGTTACACTATTGGCATCCACATTTTACTACACAATAAATCAATAAACAACATGACCAGTATTCCTTACTGGCTTGAACCTTTCATTTTGTGGTTCAGGTGTTCTCTATGCTTCCAGGATTTAGTCAAGAACTAATGCCAAAAGGCCGGGAGAAGGAAAGCCAAGCAAAAATTAAACGTTATATGACAATTATGGATTCGATGACCAATGAAGGTAATTGGGTTACACACTGATGTTTAGTTTGTTATGTATACGGTATACCATGAGGGTTCAGTCTTATACAACTAGTCTGTTTTTCTGAATTTTATCACACATCATACATATATTGCAGAATTGGACAGTACAAACCCAAAGCTTATGACTGAATCACGCATCATGCGGATAGCAAGGGGATCTGGTCGTCTGGTGCACGAAGTGATGGAAATGATGGAAGAGTACAAGCGACTTGCGAAGATATGGAGCAAGATGAAGGGACTTAAAATTCCAAAGAAAGGAGATATGAGCGCCTTATCCCGAAATATGAATGCACAGCACATGAGCAAAGTTCTTCCCCCACAGATGTTGAAACAGATAGGTGGCATGGGTGGCTTACAAAGCTTGATGAAACAAATGGGTTCTGCCAAGGATATGATGGGTATGTTTGGTGGTGGGGATAAGTAAATTCTCACATACTAAACCTGATTGTAGGCCTACATCAAGTCAAGCAAGCAAACTTGATAAGGAGTGCAATTTCTTTCTTTTCCCATTTTCTGTTCCTTAACACAATTCTCACTACTGTAATTTCTTAGTATACTAGTACTTAGTTTTGTGCCATGTGAATATATGTACCAAGTTGTATGGCTATGGATCAATTTGCAGCTTCTGATTTTTCTACTTTTTCCTGTCTAAGTAGTATCAATGCAATTGTTATACCATGAATTAGGATCCATCTTGCATTTGGATTTTGGTCTAAAAATTGTGTTTGTAGTTGACATATTTTATACATGCAGTTAATAGTTTACGTGTGTTTAAGACACATAACATGTTAGTTGGAGACATGTGTATGTTATTTATAGATATGTAAACTGTTAATTGTAGGTACATAATATGTCAATTACAAACACACAATTTGAAGGTTATTTTGAACCAAGGTCCACAATGCAAGGTATACTCTGATTCATGATATTGCAGAATAGATTTTGGAGTCTGATATGCAGGAAATAATATCTTTACTGAAGTAAAAGCCTATAACCATTGTCTGTTGGATAAATAACATCATGTCAACATTGTAATGACACTGAATACAATACTCAACGATTTAAAACTATAATAAGTACATAGGAAGAATCAAAGCATCTCTGTTGGTTGATGGGCAATGATAGACAATGTGATCAACTCATGTAATGCTAATTGGATCCAGGGTCAAGAACAGGGAGGCGACAGTGCAGACTAATGGATTTATCTGTTTGCCGCGAACCTGGAATGAAGAACTGAAAAATCACAGTCAAGCAAGCACTTTGAGGAGAAACTCCATAGAAAGCACAATCAGGCTTAGCCAAGTGACACTGAAGACTCTTGAAGAAATGCTTTACGCTCACGTGTACTGTCATGGCATCGCCCTTCTCAACTGCCATTCTTGTTCGAGATTGAGCTGTCAAGTCTTGGTCCCAGCTTGGAACGGGCGCTTGCTCGCCAATAACCAGGAGCTTCCGAAACTCAGCACCGAGGGTAATCAAAGCCGTGGAAATCTGCAGGTGGAGATCCCCATATTTGCTTATGGAGACACCCAGCACATCCCCAACATGCTTCATTCTGTCAACAAAGTTCTGCAACTGATTCATGTCCGGGACCTGAACGAGAGTTGGGGGTAAATCTTGAGCTGCATCGAGGGCCGTTTGTAGTTCAAGCACATCGCTCCTCGACAAAGGTTTAGAGATGGGGACATCTTGAATAACAGCAGACTTATAGCCTTTGGTCTCAAAAGTGAGAAAGGGCATAGCTTGTTGGGAATGGGGAGGAAGCTTCTTCACCAGCTTGATTTGAAGGCGGTTAGGGGCATTTCCACCAGGATTGCCATCATGGTTGCCAGAGAACTCAGTGTAGATACTGATGATACTGCGAAGAGCACGCTGAAGGAGGGAAAGATCAATGGCAAACGCAATCCGGTCTTCATTTTGGCTGGAGATCCGGTAATCATCAAACAGCGCTTCTTTACGAAACTGGGCAATTGAATGGATGCCATCGCCGTTAAGGAGATTGTGAAGGAAAAAAGCATGGTCTCGCGTGAGATAGAGATGGCAGATCTTCCCCATCTTTTCAAGGGCAGGTAGAAACCTCTTCTCTAAGAGATTCACCCCGTTATCCGTGAGATACGCCTTGAACTTCATTGGTTTCAAGGATCACTGCTAAACCTTCAGACACAAAATCAGCATACAACTACACCATTAATCAGTGTGTAAGATCAATGCGCTAACAAAATTCACACGTAGAAAAAAGAAGATAAAAAAAGCTCTGGCATTTCATCAAACAGCTTCGATGCATTGTGTCAAGCAGCTCAAAAATATTGTGGAAGTTCAAGTTTGTAAAGAATTGGAAGAAATGTGGATACGAAAGTAACTTCAGTAAACAATTTTGTTGTGAATCCCAAAAAAAAAAATGCATAGGGGGATAGAGAGTACCTGTTCGATTAATGCTTGGGGTTTGAAGTTGTAAACCACTGCAGATCTGGCGGGAGATGGAGAATTTAGGCGGGAGAAATGAAGTGAAATACGGAGTTTTATACCCAACAAAATATTATTTTCTCTTTTTCAAACAAGTTTTCCGGCCCCAAGCCCCACTGGATTACATTTCTGCAGCTAAAAACAAGTTTTAGGTGAAGTATTTTTTTATATATCAAATTCAATGGGCAAGTTATTGTGGGGAGGTAAGGTGGCTTTAAGTTCAAAATACATAATTTACATATTAAATGTTCATAATTATTCATGATATAATTTTCATCGTGAAAACTTTTTCATTTTATTTCTTATACAGATAAGTTTTAAATAAGTTTTTGAAATAGTCAAATATTGCAATTGAGTGTCAAATGTTTAAAAAAAATTGACTATAAATTAATGCTAAATCTGGGACTATAAGAAAATCAATCAAACAAAGTTGTCTTCATCAGTCTATGTCTAGCATTTTTTTAACTTTTTATTTTTATCTTTTTAAATTTTATTTTAAAAAAAAATCCTAGTCAACTAAACTAAGAGCATCCATAATAGTAAAGGTTTTTTTGTGATTTTTGAGACATTTTTGTAAGTGTGATTAGGAAAGAGAATACGAGAGGAAAAATTTAAATAAAATAAAAAAAAGTAAATGTCATATATGCTGGACGCGCCCACCATCCAATGAAACTCACACAGTTTAAAAAAGTAAATTGTGAAACTCACGCAGTAAAGCGGAGATTAAAAAACAAAAGCAATGTGTCACACATTTCTGGAAAGACCAAACTTTCTCCCTCTTATCCTATCTCTCTTACATGTCACTGCTCACTGTACTAAAAACTCCAAAAGATCCATTGATAAGGGTGCTATAAAAGCATCATTATTAATGGAGTTTTTTCGTGATTTTTTATGAGTTTTTGTAAGTGTGATTAAGAAAGAGAAAATAGGAGATGATGGAAAAGAAACAAATATGATTTTAAAAAAATAATAATAATAAAGAAAAGCTGTCAGGAGCGCCTGACACTCCCAACGGTCGCGTGCAGTGCACGAGCACAGCAGCGGATGTTTGGGCAAGGATTTGGTCAGAAATCACTTTGTATTGAACTTTTATTTGCAGAGGAACTCCTACCACTCTCTCCTTTCTCTCGTGCCATGTTGGCAATTGTTAACATAAACCAAGTATAAACCCCTGGATGCTCTAACACTACATCAAATGTCAAATAAAAACCAAATCTTAAAAAAAAATACACAAGGAAGTCATATATCACTATAAACACAATAAAAAAACATTACACTTTTTGTATTTAAAAAAAAAAAATTCATACAAAATTTCCATCTTCTTTCTCTGGCCTTGTGGCATGTTCCCCTTATCTTGTTGTATGTTAGAGTCTGAGGTTTAGAACCCTTATCCTAGTATTTCTAAGTCAAGCATAGGCTACAATAAGTGTACAACCATTCCATCCGGGTTTATTTGCCAAGCTTGCATCAATAACTATGGCACACCATTTCAATATAGCTCATGTATATAACTCATTTATGGCAGACAAAATCAATTGCATGGGGGTATAACGATATGGCAAATACAGATGAGAATTGATATACAAGTACATAGTAACTATTCAATGAATAACTACTCCGTACAAAGTAGTACCACTAAACAAGTATTGA
>CM008339.1:27123960-27135927 GCA_002525835.2 Ipomoea batatas
GCAATTATTGCTTCGGCAACAAGAAGTCTCCAATAGAACGGGGTTGAAGTCTAGAGGCTGCTCCTAGCGTGCAATACGGCGAAGGAATGTAGTGAGAGAGCTAAGAGGCGGAGGTACCGCTTTTTCTGCGTCGCTGCTGGCTGCGTCGACGGCGGACGGACGGACAGCTGCGCTGAGGCGCTGTCCGAAGTACGATTCTGCGAAGAGGCGAAGGGCGGCGTAGGCAGGGAAATATGGGTTACGGCTTTACGGGGAATCGGGGATAATTGCCGTTGGCGGTGGTGGAAGGGGGAACAGTGCTTAGAGAGGATGGAAGCCCGAATTTAATTCGGTGACCCGTGTAAAAACCCGTATAAGATGCCAAATGCGGGCTCTAGCCTCTAGCCGCCCAATTAGTTTTTTTTTTTTTTTTTTTTTTTTAATACAACTGATCCTATTACATTGTAGTATCTGTTCATACATACTTTTCTCAATCTGTTGAAGCACAAAGAGTCAATTTCGAGATCTCCTCCACTGAGACTCGAACTCATGACCTCCCATCTAAGGGTGGCCACTACATGCATGTGCATGTGCATGTGCATGTGCATGATTGTATTGCATGTGCATCTACTCATAAGTCATAAGGGTTAGCATTTATGCGTTTCGAAAATATATTTCATTATACAGATTTACGAAAACTCCACAAAATGTTTCTAAAATTGTTTTTTTTTCTAATTAAAAAAATACATTTCCTACAAAAATAAATAATTAATATTAAACATATTTTCTTCTACGAATTTACGAAAACTCCACAAAATCTTTCTAATTCAAATTATATTTCTAATTAAAAAATACATTTCCTAAAAAATAATTAATTAATATTTATACATATTTAAACAAAAATATGTGATGGATGGGGATAATTGGATAAGTTAGATCCGACCTATAACATCATTGGTCTAACATGTCAAAGCAATTAAGACAATCAAACAATAACAGTTAGGAATTGAGCAAAGAGCAAGTGGAACCATTGCACTTAACGCATCGAGGGCTATTCTCGGCCATGTGGTATTAGCGCTCCTTTGCAAGGCCTGGAATTGAGCCCGTCCTTAGCTACTTCGGTTAGGTATGTCTTAACTAGCTACATCGTGAATTCCTCAATTATAGGTTAGAGCAGATCATGGTGTTGCCATATATGGATCAAAATTAGAATATGAAGGGTAGCTTTGGATGTCATCATTCCCAAGCTGACTCTGGTACACTCATAACTAGGGAGTATGGGGTTGGTGACGGAATAACTGAATGGACCTATCACTATGATTACTCCTTAGCTGACTCCGTTATGCTTATAGTTCAAGAGTAGGGAGTTGGTGACAGGATAATTGTATAAGTTATACTTGACCCGAAACACTCATGGTATAACTCGTTAAAGCAATTATGACAGTCAAACAGTTACGATTAGGAGTTGAGTAGATAGTAGGTGAAACTATTGCACTTAACGCATAGCGAATGCACTTATTGAGAGAACAATTGCATCTATTATAGAATCGTTGTACTTTCATGGAATAATTACATTTATTAGACTAAAGTCAATATAAATACTAAACTTTTATGACAAACAATGAGAGATACACTAAAAAGTTTGTACTCAAATTATTTATTAGAAATACCACTCATCTATTTACTTACTCGTAATTACTTTTTCGGTAACAATTTTACCGTCAATATCTACAATAAATATTTATATATATTTTTTATATTTACGTATTTTCTTACATTTTGTATCATATGTTTCATCTTATTTCTTATTCTTATTTTAGTAAAAAAAAAAAAAGTGTAATATGGGTAAATTAAAAGGTAGCACAAAGGGCATGTTTGGTTATTGGCGGATCCGCCAACTTTGACGTTTTGACCTGGTTAAAACGCCAAAAAAAGTGTTTGGTTAACAGCGGATTGCTCCAAACCGCTGAAAACCCAAACGCTGCTTGGGTTGGCCTTTTGGGGAAAATAATCCCCCAAAACACCTTCATTCATAATCATTAAAAAAAAAATTAAACTTAGCGCCTAAATGCTTCTCAGCGAGAAGCCTGAGGGGCTTTTCCAATTTGAAGAGGAGCTCAAGTGCTCCTCTTCCATATAATTGCGATGTGGGATAAAAATTCCCACATCATTTACGCCTTTGTCCTTTTTTCTTTTTTTTTTTTAAGTTTTGTTATAACTTTTTTTTTTTGTTTTGTAATAATAATAATAATATTATTATTATTATTATTTAATATTATTATTATTATTGTTGTTGTTGTAAATTTTATTTTATATAATAATAATAATAATAATAATAATATGAATGTCCTTTTAGGTCATTTTACATATTAACCGCTAATCTAAACAACTAATTTTATCAAACATCTTTTTACAAACCGTTAATACAATCCTTTGGTCAAACCCGCTAATACAATTCGCTGTTTGATAACTGGTAACACAATCCGCTAACGCTAACTTCTAACCGCTGATAATCAAACAAGCCCAAAATGTGAAAGAAAAAAAAAAAGTCCTCCAAAGCATCCAACTAGAAGCCTCTTTTCCTCCCACGTGGCTCTCATCCGTTGGCTCAGTTGCCTCACTCGTCCGCTTTTCTCCTTCCCTTAACTTCTTTCGGTCTACAGTCCACACAGACTTTGATGATAAAATGATCGTCTGCTTAATGGTGATCAATTGTTGAAGGTTCGGTTTTAAAAATAACTTCATATTTCTGGAAATTATATTATTCATCGTATACTCCTACTCTCAGTCGTAGTGTATATTGTTGATGGTTGGTGAAACTGCCATTCTATTTTTATGCGACTCTGGAAAAATATATGCTCTGAGATATGTAGAGTGAATTTGTGGCATACGGAGTAATATTCTCATTTGATTCATTTATGAAATGTTTTCCTGGTAAGTTTGATTGAAAATTCTGCATATAAATGCATTACGCCGTGACACTGTTGAATTCTCAATTTAATTTCTTTCATCCATGAACTGAAGTTTGGAGTTCTATTCATTGATGAAGGTTTTAGTGATGCAAAAGAGAAGGCTCTTCAACGATCATGTAGTATTCATTGCAGTTCGTGGCTGGGATTAGATGTTAGTAGAATCTGTCTTCTTCAATTTTTTTTGAATTTTTTTTTGAATTTATTTTACAGTTAAATCAGTTAAATTTGTTATTCTATCTGTGGTCTGCAGTCTGTGTGCTGTGAATTGGTTATAAGATGGGAGGAGCTTGTTATAGGAAGCGAGACCAATGGGTGGATGATGAAAGCTTGCCTAGAGGAGCTTCTGGAAGATATTGCAAGACTGGTAGCTCAAAATGGCTTGGAAAATCACTTTCTCGAGCATCTTCAGATGCTAAACAAGGAACAGGAAAATGCCCGTCTCTCATGGAGTTGTGCATCTGTAGAATTTGTGAAGTATGCCTTTTCTTTGTAGTGCTAGTGAAATTGATTTCTGTACATGAACTGAACTCTCCCTTTTATTGTTATGACAGGACATTGACAAATACAAAACATTCTCCATGCTACCAAGGGACATAACTCAACAAATCTTTGATGAATTGGTTTATTCACAATGTTTAACTAAAGGCATCCTTGAAGCATTTAGAGATTGTGCTCTTCAGGTATTTATTTTTCACAATTCACAGTATAGATCAACAACAACTGTTAGAATGGGATATTATATACCTTAATTTGTCTCTTATTTTTTGACAAAGATACTCAACATACTTTTCTTGGCAGGATCTTAATTTGGGAGAATACCCTGGCCTTAGTGATAGTTGGATGGATGCCATATCTTCGCAGGGTTCATCTCTACTTTCTGTGGATCTTTCTGGTTCAGACATCACTGATTTTGGAGTAATTCTTCTCAAAGACTGCAAAAATCTGCAAGCACTAAATTTTAATTATTGCAACCAATTCACAGACCATGGACTGGAACAAATTAGTGGTATGTAACCTCCTTTTAATGTGAAATTGAACAAATGAGCATGGTTGTTTATAAGAAAACTAGATCAGCATTACAACATTTGACCAAATTTTCAGGTCTGTCAAACTTGATAAGTCTAAGTTTTAGAAGAAACAACACAATTACAGCCCAGGGAATGAGTGCTCTATCTGGCTTAAACAATTTGGTAAAATTGGATCTGGAGAGATGCCCTAAGATCCATGGTGGCCTTGTGCACCTTAAAGGTCAATTCCTCTTTCCACTGTTCTAACTTTTATGCTTTTTCCTCTCTGCCCATTGCTATCAGGTTGACACTGCAAGTCATGATGCAAAATATCAAAATTCAAATTTCAAAGACTATTAGACAGAAGCCTTTGATTGCAAAACAGAGGATAACTTAGCAAGATTAACTGATTTGATAATTTTCTGAAAGTGTCATGCTCCAATTTTTGGCAGGTCTAACCAAGCTCCAGTCTCTTAACCTCAATTGTTGCAGTTGCATCACTGATGCTGATATGAAGCCACTTGCAGGTATCTATCATCTCACAAAAAGTAGGGGGTAAATACATCTTTAAGAGAGGAAGTTGAATATGGGGTTTACACCTTTGACCTCCTAAATAGAGTCAAAAGCTTATGCCACTTATAAGCGTACCGATCTTCTGCATGTTTAGGTATTCTGGTAGTGAGTCCATTACTTTTCATTACCATAATGAAAGGGATATTGGATAATAATTAGATATGCTCCAACATTTTAGAAAGGGCAATTGGGGTCTTTTGTTGACAGCTAATACTGAAGCCATTCCTATTTTACCCCTATTTCAGGTCTTATAATCTTAAAAGACTTGCAAATTTCATCCAGCAAGGTTACAGATTGCGGTGTTTCTTATCTGAAAGGTACATTGTTTTACAGGATCTTGGTGTCTACAATAATTTATTAATTTGTGACCTTGACAGCATGAGGAATGAATTTTATAAGACAGATTGTGTCTTATTGTTCTATAGGGAATTGTGTAACTGTGTAAGATGGTTTGCTAATTTCTGTGGTGATTGGTAAATTATATTTGGCTGTCATGCTAATTGGGTACATGGTAACATGATAGCATTATAATCTGCAAGGTGATTTTCTTTTCTTTTTTTTAATAGGTAACTAAATTAGAAGAAAAACAGGAGAGACACTACATATTTATTAATAAGTTCTGAATGGCAGCTTTAGTCTTCATGGTCATGCCTGGGGAAAAAATAGTCTGCTTAAACTATTGGTTCTATCATAAATATTCTGATTGGCAGTTTTCCTGTTTATTTTATTTCATTGTTTTTTTTTGGTGTGCATATCAGCTCTGCACAAGCTTACTCTGTTGAACATGGAGGGATGCCCAGTTACTGCATCATGCTTGGAGTCTCTTTCAGGTGTTTTTTTGTTTTGTTTTACAAGAGTATTTTTGCTGCCACATTCAACCAGAGTGTACTTATAGAAGCATGGCTATTCTGTAATTTTTTATTTTTTAAACTAATGTTATACTGTTGAGGGATGCCATAAAAATTTTCTTAAGTATGTGGTATCTTGCATCCTGTTTGGAATGCTAATTGCTGCTTTTTGGAAACAGAGATCTTTTTTTTTTTTTTTTGGTATAACATGTGATGGCACAAGGCATTACCATATATACTAAACCCTAGTGATTGCTACCATACTAAAGTACTAAACTCAAGTTGAACATTAAATTTTGATCATGTCCAGCTTGTTACTAATGTAACCAATTCCCTCCCTATTAAGCCCTATGATGGATTAGTCAGCCCTAATTGAACCTTCTTTTGTACAAAGTGACAATGCACATCAAAATGTTTTATTTGTTCTTGGAAACAGGATTGTTTGATATATAAATGGTTTCCCTGATTATCTCACTACAATTTTAATGGTGCATGTGTTTCAAGGACAGTCTCATTTAGCATGTTGCATATCCGCACCAATTCATAAATTGTTTGAACCTTTCCATGATATTCAAATTCTGAACGATCTTGCTACCACACTTAGCTTCTAGCTCCTCTACAACAAACAGACTTCCCTGTAGTCGATCTTCTATCACTGTGTACCCAGTCTAGCCAGCATTTGAAAAAGCTTAAATGTCTAAGTGCCCATGAAATGCATAAAATTCCTTTTTCTGGTGCATTCTAAAAGTCATTTTAGCTCAAGACGGGAGGGTGAATCAGGGTTTATGCACTTCTACGTGATCAAACAAATCTGAACATATAAGGAGTTTGATAGGTACATAATGAATCTGATATTATTTAGGCATAGCACAATCAATTATGCATTATTCTAATACTAGGCGGCTTCTTTCTTTAATTCAATTTCATGGCAATGGTGAACAGTAATTTTAGTGGCTTGACTTTCACTCCTGGTGTTGTCTCCGTCTTCTAAACTCTGCTCAGTAGCTAGATATTATGTCGGCCTCCTCTCTTGTTGTTGGATGTTCAACAGTACCTCTGGTAGTCTCAACAGTCATCCTAGGGTTCCAATTTCAAGCTATACTTTCTAAAAAAATCCTTAGGTCTTTAATACCATGATATTTGGGTTACAGAGAATAAGTTACTTGTATTACATATGATGGTATGTACCCCAATATATATATGTGAAGATTCAAGGTGTTACCATATACTAAACCCTAGTAACTGTCACCATATACATTTAACAATGAGTCAATAACTTGGTGCCGTCTGCTTTATATTCTTCTTTTCATCTTATAAGATGTATTTAATGCCCAAATTTGCTGATGCATGCAGCCCTTGGTTCCCTTTTATATTTGAATCTGAGCAGATGTTATCTGACAGATGATGGATGTAACAAGTTCTCAAGTAAGTTATGCCTGATCAGTTTAATATGCTACTAAAGTGCATAAGAGTATGCCAGATTATATTTGGAAAAAATAAGTAGTCAGTGTTGACCTTTTTGCTATGGTGTTTTCTGTAGCCCTGCAGACTTTGAAAGTATTGAACTTGGGATTTAATGAGATTTCAGATGGCATTCTTGTACACCTTAAAGGCAAGTTTCTGTTTAAGATATTCTGAATAATTTAGAAAAATCTCTTTCTTAGCTCACCAACTAGATTTCCAGCTGACCTGCTTTATTAAAACCCAGATTCAATTGAAACTTCTATGTTTTACATTTGTTAATCTACTATGGAGTATATGTTATTTTTATGTTGATGCTATTTCCCTCTTAACACACTGAAAGAAGTTTGGGTGTGGGATGTTGAGTGGATATTATGTAATTGCCTATGGTCTTGACATGCTTAATATAGTAATATCCCTTGAATATTCCATGTTTGATTTCCTCATCTAGTTTCCTCCTCTTTCTGTAATAAGTCTATGCATCTTCAGTTTTCACTGAGAGTTACTATTTTTAATAGTTATTACTTGCTATTTTTTGCACAGAAAGTACAACTATATTTCTTGTTACTATTTAATTCAGATGTAAAATGTCTTTCACTTGATTTTGTGTCACACTTGCATTTGAGTGTTTTTAAAGACGGTGAAGTGGTTATATTTTGAATCGCTGCAAACAGGTTTAACAAGTTTGGAGACCTTAAACTTGGATTCATGTGAGATTGGAGACAAAGGACTGGTCTACTTGGCTGGTAATTCACTAATTTTTAATCCTTTATTATTTGATATTATAGATTTCATTACCTTCTTTTAACATAGTTTTCTGTACATTGAATAGGAAAGCCAATGAATTTGTATAGCAACTTGTCTACATATTTTATCTATATCAGATTAAGCATATTTTGTCAATGTTCGATAAAAATATAATCTCATATTCCTGGAAAGCTCAAACCTTTCCCTTGATTGGTAAGTAATAATGTCTTGAAATACTGTTTCACAGTGTAAATTGAGCTCATCTTAGAGTAGTACCCTGTTGTTGGACTTAATGCCTTCATATGCTTTTGAGATATCTTTGCCTGACCATTTGATCTACATCTTATAATTACTTCTTCTGCGTTTCTCATCCCCTATTTCTCTAAGTTTGTGATTCGGTTTTGTCTGGTAACTCTGGTTTCAGGCCTTAAACGTCTAAAGTGTTTGGAATTGTCTGACACTGAAGTCGGAAGCAGTGGACTCCATCATCTTTCAGGTTTGTTCTGTTGCCTTTACTCGNATTATTTTGGATAATGGCTTCCCTTCTAGAATATATGTAATGGGTTTGTAGTGAAATATGTTGTTCTTGGATTTCTTTTCCTATTAATAATCTTAATTATGTTAAAAAACTTAACTTTTTTCTTTTTAGCAATTTTTTTTATTTGGTTTGCTGAAGTACCAGATCTCTAATTCTTGTTTTATACAGGACTTTGCTATTCATTTTAGTTAATTAGAAATAATGGTTGTTCTTGGAATATAAAGTAAAAATGTAAAATTAGCTTTCATCATGTTGTGAGAGAATCTGTTTTACTTGGATTCTGGGGCTTTCTATCAAACAGTAGTTGTTTCAGTGGAAAAAAAATGATGAAGCTTCTAAGAGGATGTTAATGAATTTTCTTGGTGTCAAATTTGATCTGGCTGGATATATGAATTGGTTGGTGTGAATTAGTTCTTGTCTTCTTGATTCCAATTTTTGTGTTTTCATTTTCCTTCCTGATCCCCTCTTTCATTTTTTTTTTCTTTCTGGGGATTGGGTTTGAGTTTTTGCTGGTGGGTAGGTGAAGTTGATGTTTATTCAAAGATCCAGTTTTTCCACCTAACTTGACTTTTGGAGTTTTCAATTAAGATAAGATCATGGATCTGTTTGATATTTGGTTAAGGCTGTCTGGTCCATCATGAAAAATAGGGTGCCATTATTATATTTATTTTCATCCATTAATTTAAAACATGTGTTTCATGTTCTGAAGGATAGGCAAGGCTATTGGCCATTGGCTGAGTTTTTAATCATCTCCCTAGTGGTGTTAAATATTTCAAAGATGAGTTGAAGTTTTTTTTTTTTGTTTTTGCTAGGCAGTTCTTTGAAATTTTCTAGGGAATTTTATAATTTGGATTTACCTTTTGGAATCTACTTTCATTTACAATCTTATGCGATATAGTGCAGCTGTGGAGGTGATTATTTTGTGAAATTAGAGATGGAAGTAACAGGAGGATAAAAGCGTTTTGTTTTCTATGGCCTTGGCAGGTTCTTCTTTTACTTCCCTTCCTTTTCTTGTTTCCTTCCATTTTCTCTACCTTCTGATATTTGGCTTGCGAAAAGTTATTCTGTAGAGATTGTTTTTTCTGAGATGACTTATAAAACTCTTTTTCTTGTACATAGTTATTCGGGGAATGCTTGGGGGTGAAAGGAACTCGAGGAGCTTAGAGAGTAGTAGCAGCATAGGTACGAGAATCCAGCAGAGCATTAGTAGGATCGGAAGTAGCATGGAATTTGAATCTCGTTGGACAAAGCATAGAAAGTTGTCGGTGTTTTCAGCTCAAGTTATCCATTCTGCAATGTCGTTTATGCCTTGGTCTTCTAGAATTTCCATAAGTGAAGGCTATCACGAGTTTCTCTAGTCAAATGCACTTTGTTAAGTTACACGTTGAATTTGATCTATCAGAATTGTGAGTTAAAAAAATGCCTGGTGTTGATTGCGGGAAAAAGAGAGTTCCAGAACCGAAGTTGTGTTTCTCTGATCAAATGAAGCTAGACAATACGGGCTATTCAGAAAACAATTCTCGCTTTACTTCTTTCTTTTCTAAAGATTCCTATTCTCCCATCTTGCCTGGATTGCCTGATGATGTGGCAAAATACTGCCTTGCTCTTGTTCCCCGATCTTATTTTCCTGCTATGGGTGGTGTCAACAAGCAATGGAGATCGTTTATCAAAAGCAAAGAGTTCATCGTGGTACGAAAACTAGCCGGTTTGCTTCAGGAGTGGCTTTTTGTCTTAACTGCAGATGCTGATGGAGAGCAAAGCCATTGGGAGGTCTTGGATTGCTTGGGGCATAAACACCATCAGCTCCCGCAAATGCCTGTTCCAATCAAAGCCGGGTTTGGCGTGGTAGTTCTCAACGGGAAGCTCCTTGTCATGGGCGGATATTCCATGACTAGTGGATCTGGTTCTGCTTCAGCCGAAGTTTTTCAGTACGATTCTTGCTTGAACAGGTTAGTTCGGCTTATAAAAGTAGTAGTAGATGTGGCAAATTTTAGTGTGGACTGTTGGACAACTGGTCTGGATAAGGTCACGCTATAATGCACATAGGTCAAACCACACTAAAAAAATAACTCGCCTAATCCATGGCCTTATAAATCCATATGTTTTCTTTTATTTTTTCAATGTGGGACTCTTAACATTTATTAATGTTTTTATTGGGCAGCTGGAGCACATTATCCAGCATGAATGTGGCACGCTACGACTTTGCCTGTGCAGAGGTGAATGGAATGGTGTATGCAGTTGGAGGTTATGGCGTGGAAGGAGAATCTCTTTCGTGTGCTGAGGTGTACGATCCTGATACCGGGAAATGGACCGTGATTGAGTCTCTTCGTCGCCCAAGGTGGGGCTGTTTCGCGTGTGGATTCAATGGAAAGCTGTATGTGATGGGCGGTCGATCGAGTTTCACTATAGGAAACTCGAGGTTTGTTGATGTGTACAGCCCCGAGAGGCACGCTTGGTGCGAGATGAAGAACGGTTGTGTGATGGTAACTGCCCACGCGGTGCTGGGAAAGAAGCTGTTTTGCATAGAGTGGAAGAACCAGCGTAAGCTAGCCATATTCAACCCCGAGGACAATTCGTGGAAGATGGTCGCGGTTCCTGTGACCGGGAGTTCGAGCATTGGGTTCAGATTCGGCATACTAGACGAGAAGCTTTTGCTGTTCCCCGTGCAGGAGGATCCCGGCTACACTACGCTGTTATATGATCCAAATGCAGCTCCGGGCTCGGAGTGGCAGACCAGCGAAATAAAGCCATCCGGTTCGTGCCTGTTTAGTGTCACTATTAAGGCTTAGAACTTCACATTTACTTATTTTCATGTCCTGATTTGTTACCTTAGTGCGTTGAACACTAATATTTGCATTGCTATAAACCTAGTTCTGATGATGTCTGTGTGTTGTGTAATCTGGTTTTATGGTTGGAACTTGGCACCACATTGTAGTTTTGCTTCCTTGAATTGATCTGGTCTCAAGGGCTTTTGCTGCTGATTTTTTTCCCCATTGATGAGGAAAATTCGTAGTCTGGTATGTGATTTTAATTGACAAAGAATCACAAAGAGGTTGTCTATAGCTTACTGGTTCAAATCGTTCTTTTTTGAGTACTACACTACTACTGACTCCGTTACAATATAGTCACAAATAGTCAATAGTTGACTATCTGTTTATAACTACTTTCTCAACCTATTGAAGCACAAAGAGTCAATAGTTGACTCCACTCAGGCTCGAACCCACTCCCATCCCATGTGAGAATGTTGGCTGGGACACCAGGTGTCACTAGACCACAAAGAGTTAATATGACTTCCACTGAAACTCAAACTCACCCCAAGAGTGCAATCGAGTGCCACTAGAAGACAAGTTCTTCGCCCAAATTGTCCTATAATTAAGATAGAAAATTTCTAATTTTTGCCCTAATTTAATCAAATGTGGATAGAAATTTGATAGCAATATCTAAATGTATGGCTCCAGCAAGCTCCGTTTGCTGCTAGGCAATGGCAATGCTACGCTCCGGAGATTAAAAACCGGCGCCGCCTTCTCCGCCACCGCCTCCATGGAAGTCGAAGTTAAGCTTCGTTTACCCGACTCTGCTTCTCACCAGCGCCTCTCCACCCTTCTCTCTCCCTACCATCTCAAAACCCATGCTCAGGAAAACGTCTTCTTCGACGGAGCCAACGCCGAGCTCTCCTCCAACCTCGCCGTGCTTCGCCTCCGCTTCTACGACCTCGATTCCAGATGCGTCATCTCCCTCAAGGCAAAACCCCTCATCTCCAACGGAATTAGCCGCATAGAGGAGGACGAGGAGCAACTCGATCCCATCATCGGTCGCGCCTGCGCGGCGGAGCCATGGCGGCT
>CM008339.1:27159786-27182145 GCA_002525835.2 Ipomoea batatas
AACACACAAACTTGAGGCTCCAAAAACATTATGATCCTTTGGTTACATAAAATTGTAATTCTGTCTGACTATGATAATATTCACACCATGAATGTCAAGATCAATACCCTCAAGGGTCCTAGTAGTTAATATGCAAGTGTTCATAGTTACCTTAAACAATAACATTTGGAAACAATCATCATTTGCTCTGGGAAGGAGAGACCAACCCGGATCTCGCGTCTACCAGTTTGGTGTACTTACGGTGGCGCCTCTCTCGGGCGTAGATTACCCAGAATATGAGCGAGAACATGACTGCAGCTGATGCCAGAGCCAGCCCGATGTAGACCCACTTGCTGAACTTGCTCAAATCGGGGCAATGATCATCGTGTATCACATTGAACGTACCTCGAAGGAATGTGCAGTCGACAAGTTCAGCGAGGAATGGACCGTAGTGGTATAGACCGCCACTGATGTTAACTGCAGTGTTCATCTGCCTGTACAGATCAGGCGTTAAACGCCCCACTGTGGTGCACACATTCTTCGCCGAAACTTTACAGACATAACTCTTCCAAACCTAGATCAATAAATAAAAACAATATATGTTAAATTTAAAGTTCACTTTAACTTAATACTACAATCCTTGTTTCTAAAACAAAATTATGTTACCTCGGTTGCATTACTGAACTCAACCTCGCCAGCAGCACACTTTCGATCTGTCTTGTCAGAGTTAAATGGATTGCAGAGGTTAGGCACCAATGGACCAGATTGATTGTACCAAGCGGGTGAACGGGCTGGCATGTTAACGTTAGACACATTGTTTATGATCCTGTTAACGACCCCAACCATCTGGAATGTCACGTCTTTGCTTTGGGACAGCGCGGCTCGAGCAGCTTGAGGGTCTACACAGGGAATAATATCATCCAATGCGGTATGAGCCTCCGGGTGCTTAACCCATTGATCCATAGCAACACAAGTGTCCCCGACCACGCTAAAACAGAGAGAAAAATATTAATTGTTTGGAGGAGGCCAATGAAGGGCCAACCCAGTAATTGGTGGCTAATGGGATTATTGGGCGGAAGCCAGTGAAGGGCCAAATCCAGCACCCTTCCTCTCGAAAATGTGGCGGTATATAAGGAAATAAAGTTGCGCCTTTGCTGTAAGCTAAATAGCTATTGGCGTAATGGTAAATGCTTGATTCTAACATTAATCAACTTTGGTAATAACTAGAAAAGTGTATAATGGCGGAGGACTTACTTGTGAAGAACTAAAAATATACCGCTCAAGAAAAATGTTGCTGCAATAAGAATCCATCCTAAGATCACCAGACTGCAGGAAATGAAAGGATTTTACGATATAAAAGTGTATCTTAAGTGAAATGGAAAGTGCATGCTTGTGGCAAAGCTTACATGTACACGAGAAATTGCAGGCCAAGAATAGACAATACTGCACCAAATTTCAAAAAGAATTAGCTCAACCGAGATGATTGATAGTAATATTAACTACAAATTTTGGCTAAGGGAACACAAAGCTTACAGAAACCAAGAGCGGCCAAGCCAAGCATAACGGCAGCTAAAATTATGAGAGTCTGACTCCTGCAAAACGGCTATGCCTTCATAATAGTTCAATTGAAGTGGTTTAATTTAAAGAGAATATAACGAAGTACTTACACCACATCTATAGCACGTAAGATGTCCCTCTTGTTGTTCCGCGTTTCAGTTTCAAGAGTGTTAGCAGAAGAGTTGATGGTGTCATCAACCCGATCGATGCTGTTCTGAACATCTTTCGGTAGAAAAATCTGAGCAACTCCAGTACTTTTGGCTACAGCCAGAACACCCGACACGTTTCTCAGTTTGTAGACCGTGGAATCTGCTTGGGCCACAACAAAGTCCATCGTGTCTTTTGTACTATGGTAAAATTTGTCTTGTCCAGTATACAGAACCGCAGAGCCAATGCTGAAGCACATTTAGCACGAAATAAGTTCGAATGAAAACAATCTCGAGTAATATCACGTACAAAATAAGTGCAATCCAGGAAGAAGCCATTACATTGCAGCAATAGTAAATAAAGCGAGAAAGGCAAGCGAAAGTGCATAAGCACTTCGGGAGTAACCATAGCGAGTTTTCCGGCAACAGCAACAGCAAAGACAGACTAACAGCAACGCAAGGCCAAATCCCAAAAACCAAATTGCAGCGATTAAGAAAAGCGGGGCACCAGTAAAAGCCACAGACTGTATAAAAAAATTAAAATCAAACTCATTAGCTGCATATTATATTACAGAAAGTTTATACATTGTAAAAACTGAAATGCCGGGACCTTAAGAATAAAAAGACACCAGAAAACAGACAAACCAAGTAAGGGGGTTGAGCAATTCAAGATTCGATTATGTTTTAAAATGCAATAAAAAGAACAAAAGAGTTTCGAAAAGCACAAAAAATTCTCTAAAGTTTAGTTTAGAAGCTTTTCGATTAGCTACATCTATGACTGAAACATTAAGAAGCCGGCACATAGTATACCACAACAGAACCAAAGATTCATGATATGACAAAGACACCTAAACCTTAAACAAACCACATTAAAACATACAAAATGGAAAACATTAGTATTACCAAATTAAAACATCAAGAATGCTGAAAAAGTAATATTTTAAGGAGTCCTGACATTTGTAAAATAATGGATTTATATTTCAAAGGGAATACTTACAGACTTGTAATGGTCATTACTGATATTCCATCCACCAGTATAGTAGTTTAGCTTGTCAGATGGGTCTTTCCTGTGTGTTCTCTCTGCAGCGAGTATCAAGGATGAATCTCCACCATTGTTGTCCTGTAATAGTGACCTTCCATTTCCCCAAGAAACTGCACCATTATTGCTCCCATCAACCACACCTACTCTCAACAAACACAGAAAAGCAAACAATTCAAGAAAAGAATATACACATAAAAGGCATCCCATTGATAACACCAACTAGCAACAAACAAGCAAAATCTGATACCCTTTTTCACAAATTCTTGAAAAAACTAAACCCAAAACTGGAAATTAGCCAACAATGATCACACCCACTAAGAGCAAACTATAAAAAACACAACTTTTTTTTTTGTTTGTTCATAAATACTCCCCTGATGAGTTCTCTAAGAACCCAAAAATGTGAATTGCCAAACAACAGAGATAGTGGTAAATGCATAAAAGACTTGCCTGGAATCACAGAAGCTAACCCAAATGGAGACAAAAGGATTATGAATATGAAGAGAAAAG
This sequence comes from Ipomoea batatas, assembly GCA_002525835.2. Taxonomy (NCBI): domain Eukaryota; kingdom Viridiplantae; phylum Streptophyta; class Magnoliopsida; order Solanales; family Convolvulaceae; genus Ipomoea; species Ipomoea batatas. Next base: position 27,163,018 of record CM008339.1, read on the forward strand.
AGGGTATACGGGAGATTTGATTGCTTGAGAGCATATTTAGTCTTTACCCAAAGATTAAACACTCTCAATTCTTGTATTGGGTATTGTTTTTTTCACTATTTTCTTGACTTTATACGGGAAAAAAGAAGCTCAGTGGTCTCTTCAGGAAGGAAGCCAAAAAGGGAATTCAGAATTCTTGCCGTGTGTGTTTAATTTTATATATACACATATATACTATTGTATGACGTGTTTGAGGAAACTGGCATTGCACGTCTTTGATTCCGCGGTTTGGATCCATGTTTTTTGAGGTACGACCACCTTGGAACTCTTTATAGAGAAAACAAAAATCTTATCTTCAGGAATACAATGGAAAATGAAAACAGGAAAAAGAACAAAATGTCTACAAAGTGACGAAAGTCCTAACAAATAAAGATGATGAGTCGTTGAGACTTTGAAAGATTGGGAAAGAAAACCATCATCATTAATCTTTTTATTAGATAAATAGATTCTTTATTAATTCATGAGACTTGAATTTAGCCAATTTACTCTAACTCATGAAAATAAATAAAAACGTTTTAATCCATGATTCCATGAATGGATAATAGGGAGGGATATTGTTACATAAACAAAAAAAATTCACTAAAATTTTCGTTGTCAATTTACTTGTCAAATGGATTGAATTTATTGTGTGCGCATGAATACTAGAGGACTTGTGATTTACCTCTGTACTGATTTTTGGGACGGAGTTCTGTAGATTTAGGATTAGTCCGGCAAATATGGGATAACCTAAGTATAAAAATATAGTTGTTTATTTATTGCATGCACGATTAGAGGTCGCTTACTAAGGAGCTCCTCACCGCCGCTGGTAAAACTCGATCCCTAATCTTTGCTCCCAAACTTCACCCATGTGACTAGTTGCGCTGCCCATGTGGACATTTCTATAGCATTGTTAATTATAGCTTATAGGAGCCGAAGCTTTGACGGAGCTTCGTGTCGGCGGGGTCTTTGGCCGGCGGTCTCCTATTTCCCTATTTTTATTTTTTTATTTTCATAACTTTCACTCGATTCAACCACCAACTTTTGAAGGAAGTTGCAGAAGTTTCAAAGTTCAAAGAATTCAACCAGATCTGAATAAAGAGGTGGTTTGATTTTAGTGGATCCCTAAAATAAAGTTTTCAAGAAGAGGTGTAAATTGTAATGTTGTTTCCCTTTTCTTGTGTGTTCTGAATTTGTTTGTGTTTTTTCTGTCTGTTTCTCTCGTTTGTGTGACGAGTTTGTTTTCCTCTCGTTTCTTTTGACGAGTTCTTTTCTTCATAAGTGTGAATCATAAAAGTTGGTCATGGCGTATGTGAACCTCATTTTGGGTGACAAAGATGACAATGAAAAGAACATCTGCAGTTTAGATTGATGGATGTATTGTCAATGAACGTAAGTTTGAAAACAAATACTTAGGTGGTGTGCAAGACTTTCCAACCGAAGTCAGTCGAGACTACGTTTTGAACTTTTGATCAATCCTTCAATGATATTAAAGAAGCATTAAGTTCATCTAACGGATTTAGCTTCAAATTTGTGAAACAGTCTGCGAATCAAGTTCTTTGTAGTATTGCTAGGGAAATTGTTTCTATGTCTGACTGTAACGAATGGTATACTGTTCCATTTATCATATTTGTAATTATTTCAGCTTATGGTTAAATGAATGAGTTTCTTTACTTTAAAAAAAAAAATTTAATGCTCAAATTAATGAAAATATTCGTGACAGAAAGGATGAAAGTAAGGAGGAATTTTTAAAAAAATAAATTTTATAGTAAATGCTAATTGAGCGATAGGTGTACGGCAAGCTGGCATAATGTAGAATTTCAAAGGTTTTATTATATTCACATTAATGATAATTAAGGTTAGTTATTTATATTGTTTGATTAGTCAAATAATGTGACACGGTTTTTCGCGTGGCGTAAGTTATAATTCGGCGATTCCTTCTTCTCCCATTCGGCGATTCCTATTCGGACAGGCTGAGTATGCTTTGATTTAGAAGCAAGTGGCAATATCAACAAACATATTATAACAATTAAAAAAAATAAAGTATTCTTCTTTTTAAATTTGATATAGATTACAAATGGATAGTTGAGATGATTTTAAAGTCAAACTGTACTCAATTTTTTATATATAAAAATTACTATATAATATTCATATTTGATAGTTGAGATGATTTTAAAGTCAAACTACAATTTTTTTTTTTTTATAAAAATTACTATATAATATTCATATTTGATGAGTTACTATTGTATTAAATATTTCTTGAAAAAGACAAAGACCTTGTGGTTAAGCGACATAAAGTGACTCTCTCGAATCCAAATGGGGTAGCTCAAGTGGCAAGTGAGCTCTCTTTGTGCGGAGGAATTTCGGGAGAACCCGGGTTCAATTCTCATAAGTGACGATTCCCCCTGGGTGGACCCCGGACCGTCTGACTCTTACAGAAAGACCCTGTAAAAACCCCGAACTGTTAAACGGACGGAGAGAAAGACCTGTAAATTTACCAAAAAAATAAATAAATGTCCTATTTGGTAAATAATCAGCCAATTTTGGCTTATTTGATCACTATTAGTTGTTTGATTAATAAGCTTTTTGTAACTTTAAAATACTAAAATTCAAAAGGCTACTCAAAGCAGCCTTTTCAATTAGCTTTTTGAGAAAAAAAAATTATACCAAACAGCTATCAGCTAATAGCCAATCTATTAAACAACGTTTTACAATCAGCTAATGTTATTAACAAATCATACCTTTTAACTCAAACAGCCAACCCAATCAGCCAACAACCATTTACCAAATAGGGCCAAAGTGACTCTCTCAAATGGTCATGGATTTGTGTCTCAATGAGGACGATATTGACTCGTTGTATATATGAACAAAAAATGTATATATTTGGTGAGTTATACTTGAATCGTAAATTATTCTCTCAATTATCTTCTAAATGGAGGTTTTGTTTTGTTTTTTGTTTTTTTGTTTTGTTTTGTTTTGTTTTTTTGTTTTTTGTTTTTTGTTTTTTGTTTTTTGTTTTTTTGTTTTTTTGTTTTTTGTTTTTTGTTTTTTGTTTGTTTTTTGTTTTTGGTATCTTCACTTCTGGCTAAAAGGAGCACAACTTCACAAGTTGGTATCATCAAAGTGTTCAGCTACACCTAACAAACTACAGCTTATGTATTTATTTCAACAATGCTACACTACGTTATATAAATTAATAATCCTTATTAATCACTTTTTGACATGTTATCATTTTATTATACGCTTTGTAAAATATTTGATTATTACGTAAATTTCTTGTTAATCTATAGTGACGTTAACTAATTAACTGAGTAATTCGTAAAAATATGAAATTTTATTTTTTAATCAATAACATATTCACATTGAATGAATATTGTACGTCTAATATTTTAATATGAGAGAGTAGCATTTTTCTTTTGACTCTAAATACTTTCTTAATTAAAATACTAATGCACTTCTCACTGATTGATCAAAAAAAAGAAGAAAGAATCTTCATCAAACACTAGAAGTACTTACGTTTACTTTACTTTTATATTTTTCATTTGTTGATTTCTTAATTTTTTTATTTATAAGTTAAAAGAAATGAGTTCCATTGCGGTTGACTTTCTCATGTGCGGTTGTGCGGTTGCTATCGGTGCGTAATTTTCTTTCTGTATGATTTTCCTTCTTAAGGTGCATGGTTTGTATGCTTAAGGTGCGTCAGTGTTGAAACTTAATGTGAGTGGACCTAAAGTTTAAGGTGCGCAATTTTCTTTTCTTAAGGTGCGTTGTTTTCATTCTTAATGTGCGTGAGTTGTTGAAACTTAAAATGTGACACTTTAAGACTTTAAGTGCGTGGTTTGTGTTCTTAAGGTGTGTGGTTTGTGTACTTAAGGTGCGTGATTTGTGTATTTATAGTGCGTCGGGCTAAAGCTTTAGGTGCGCGTGGTTTGTATTTTTAAGGTGCTTTGTTTGTGTGCTTAATGTGTGTGGCTTATGTACTTAAAGTGCGCCATTATACTGCTTAAGCTGCATAACCACACAACCATAGGGGAACCCTTCTTATAAGTTAAAACTATGTTGATTAACACGTATTTTTCAATTTTTATGTTTTTATCTTCCGAATTTGTTTTTATTTCTTTAATAAATAAATTTCCAATTTTTTTAAAATAATAAATTTCCAGTTAGTAGACACAATATAATATTTCTTCAAAGTTCGGTATGTAGAATGGGTATTTGTCCTAATACGGTTTCTGTACGACTGTAGTGGGATTAGTTATATTGGTGAGTGGAAGAAGTATTCCATTGTTACCTACTACCTAGGTCGGTGCATGCGGTTACGCAACTGTATTTCATATCTCGGGTGTGATGAGTAAAAGAGACTTGTCGATTATCAACTAAATATCAAGAGTTTGATTCGTATGCTCTAGGTATAGAGCAACTTTAAATTCTAAGTCAACTATCTCACTCCTTACAGCTGTATACGATTAATAATATGTAATTTAGTCATTCAATTAAAACAGTTTACAAGATAGAGAAATAAATTACATGTTTGGGGAAGAGGCTTGAATGATAAAATTATATGTTAGCCTTCTTTATTATATAGTGACAATGTCACAATAGTCGAAACTACAAGTAACATTTAATTGCTCTTTTATAAAATTTATGTTAAGTTCTAACAGTTCCATCTAGTCATGGATGTAAAGAGCCATCGAGATTTTTTTTTTTTTTGAGTACTATTGACTCCGTTACAATGTAGTATCTATTCATAGTTACTTTCTCAGTTAAATGAAACACAAAGAGCCACCGAGATAACAATTGAAGTTTAAAAATGATTATATGAAGAATTTAAGGATTAATATGAAACAATTCAACGAAAACTGAAATAAGTGTGTTGATTTTAGGTAGAACAGTAATTCATTCTTTCAATTTTCAACCCCTTTTAATAGAAAGGAAGACTTAAGCCCAAGCCCGTTTTTAATCAATTTAGTCCATAACTGGGCCTAGGAATACATTCTCAAACTAATAATAATGCACTAATAAGTAGAAATGGCCCATAAATTTTGCAATAGACAAATTATAGTGGAACATGAACTATATTACAATGTGGACAAAGAAAACATGTATATTTTTAATATATCGAATATACGGTAAATTATGCTGTGGACCCAGGTCCAAGGTGGACCTGTGTCCAAAACTACGTCGTTTTTGTCTCTCTTTTTGTTTTTTCTTTTTTTTTTTAGTAAATATATTGCTAAATATAGAGTTGTCCAAAAATGTGTGAATGTAGAGTATAGAAATCGTGAATGTAGATTTATGATTGTGTGAATGTAGAGTTGCCCATAAATGTGTGAATGTGGAGGTTTCAAATTGTGAATATGGAGTATAGAAATCGTGAATGTAGAGTTATGCATGTGTGAATCTGTAATAGAGTTAAGAAGTTCTAGCAACTTGTAGCTCTGTAAAGTGTGAATGTGGAGTATAGGATCTGTGAATATAGAGTTTTGAATGTGTGAATGCATAACAGTGGTATTAAAGTTACTAAACATATAATCCTGTAATGTGTGAATGTAGAGTTTACAAATTGTGAATGTAGAGTATAGTGTATGTGAATGTAGACCCAGGCAAGGTGGACCTGGGTCCACGGCATAACAACCCTCGAATATACACTATTTGTGTATTAAAGGTTTATTATTTAGTATTATATCAAATAATGTATTTTCAGTGACAATTTGGTCATTTTTCATATGGGTCGAATTTAATGTGCAAGATTTTACTGTTTTCTTTCTTAAGATGCATTTTTTTTTTGCAGTTCCAAAATACAAACAATATTTTTTATAATATTTTCTCTACAAAGTGATATTTATGTTAATCCAGCTTACTGTGCGTAGATTATAAGTTTAAGATGCATCAATTTAATTTAAAAAAAAAAATTAAATTACCGCACGAGAACCCTTTTCTGTACCTGAACTCTATATATATATATCAGTTTTTAATTGTAATTATACTTTTATTATAGTAATTATTAGTTTAATTACTATAATAATTATTAATCAATTATACTAATATCCGTTTAATTATTGATATGAATATTGTAATAAATTTTATCCATCTTCCTCGCTTATTTTTTTTTTTTTGAATACAACTGACCCTATTACATTGTAGTATCTGTTCTTATACTTGCCACTACATGCCATTTGAGTACAAGGTGCTTGGCTTATTATATCCTCTAAGTCAGAATCAACACCATTTTCCCTTATATGTGCTGGAATTAGTCCTAATATGAATGGAACTAAGTAAAACTCTTCGTCTTCAAAAGCAAAATTGACTATTAAACCATGTTCATCCTTCGTCATCTAGCTAACTTTACCTTATTAGTTGGTGAGACAGGTAGGGCAAATAGCTTAAATCCGTTTTGACAACTCTAAGTACAAGATGTTCATAAAAAAGAAAAATAGAGAAAAAAACTCTGCATCATTGTGCTGTTGTATTGCCAAAGTTTTGCTATTGTTGATAAACATTCCAAATATTCTGAAAAACGTAAAGCCTAGTACTAGGATCAAACCTCTTTAATTTCCTGCAAACTTTTCAAATATAATAACAACTCAATTAGCTGGAAAGCATCATATCACCAGCCATTAACAAACAATATACATATTCTCAAGCCTTAAATTAAACAACGTTAAAGCAATATAAACAAACATCCTTAAAGCAATAGAAATAAACAATCTTAAAGCAATAGAAATAAACAATCCAATGCACTCTCACACTGTCTCATAAGCCAAAAATGGATTATCCTAAGATCACGCAAACAAAATCTCTCTCCAATCAATCAATAGGAATGACAAAGTAAAGCACACACCAAAGATGACCAATCTTTGTTCCATGTTTCTTCCCTTGCTAACAAACATGGAAAAACCCTTCTCGCTGCCAGGTGGGCATTAATCTCGATCTCTTGATGACCTGAGCATATTTTATGGACATGATAACTTAAAAAAAGTTAATATTCCCTTATAAAGTCTTGTCTTGATAAGTAGAATTTTCACTCACGATTATCGACCAGTACTTGTACTATTACTATTAAGATGGAAAAGACGAGCACAACTATAAACTGAACAAATTGCCTGCAGACTCATCAAAAGCAAGAGCATAATTGCAGCCAAGACTGTGAGGAACCGCCATGACCCAAACACATATTGCTTCATGAGGTTTCCCATTTTAACCTTCCATCTCCCGTTGTAATACTTGTTCACATCCTCAATTGCCTTATCCAAGAAGGTCACTTTGGTCAACCTCACCGATCTGCTCATTCCATTCCACAACTTAGCCACATCCCCATCACTCTTCAATCTGTTCAAAATTATCCCTCTCTCCCTAAGCACCCTCGCATCCTCTTCAGTATCAATAATCCCATTCATTAATTCAGTATAACGGGTAAATACTACCGGCCCTGAAGCATTACAAGCCTCGTATGCTACAAGATTCCTTAACAATACCTGTTGAGATTATGATTCACACATAATGTTACAACTTACAAGTTACACGATGATCGTTGTTGAGCATTATATATAAATAAATATGTAATGATTTATCAGTATAAATTTTTAGCATGGTTGAAAAAATTGCTAAGCATTTTCTAGTATTCTCCGTGCCGTCAAGGGACTGGTTAATCGCAGCACAGGCGTCTGTATATTTATTTTATTTTATTTTTTATTTTTTTAAAATTTATTTGAATTTTTAATTTTTTTAAAGATTAATAATTATAAACTATTTAATTAGTACTTTAAAGTTTGAACAATATAGATTTATTTCGCTCAAAACAATGATGTGTTGAGTGAAATAACCATTTAAAAAAATAGTTAATCGGCCGACTAGGTGGCCTAGCTATAATCGGTGCCTAGGAGGCCAAGGAGGCAGCCTAGACCACCAATTATGGTGATATACTAGGCGTTCAGCCCCTAGCGCCGAGACGATGATTAATGGACGCTTAGGCGGGATTTTTGCAACATTGAGTTTTAGTAAAAATAGAACATATCCTTCAATTATTGGTTACAGATTTAGTAAAACTTTCCTATTCGGGATTATGCCCAGAGTGGGAAAATTCCTTGTGCATACGGTCAATTTGGCTCTGGCTTTCATTGGGTCGGGATGTGAGGCTCAAACTTTGATCGTGATTTACCACTCTACTATTTTATGAGACAGGAGTGTGGGGCTCTAAGAGAATTTTTGTTTTGTGGGCAAGATTTAGTAAAACTTAACGTGAATCATAAAACGCACCTCGGTGTTTAAGTCTAGACTAATGCAGGGGAGATAAAGCGCCACCTTTTTGTCGTCGAAGCAAATGCCGGCTATTCCTTCCTTTGCGGGAACAAAACTTACTCCAGCTTCGAACAGATCAGTCACCGACGGGATAGCGATTTCCTCCACTAACGGAGGCTTGTCGGCGTCCGGCGGGTTTTCGCCTTCGGGTTTTCCGTTGTCTTTCTCTTGATTATAGAGGCACAAGTAAGCAATGGGTTGCAGCACAAACTTTAGCCCAGGGAGATTCGACAGCAGCTTCCATGGCAGCTTCAACATAACCTTAACAGGCCGCGACAACACAACTCTCTTGATCAAACGCGCCGGGCCTTTGTGTATCTTCACGACAATTTTCCATACCTCGTCGGCAAGCTGTCGGACAGAACTAGGTTGTCCGAAAGATGTGTTTTCCCCGTGGTCGGTTGGGGTCATACTATCACCTTCCTCAGTTATTTCTGTGCTGCAACCTGTTATTCAGTCCAATCAAACCACTTAATAAGCCTAGTCAATTTGCACAGCCTAATTAATGTTATATATTATTAGGGAAGATCTTACACAACCTTCACATTTGGGCACGATTAAATGGTACACAACGTCTAGCAAATGTGCACAATCTTTGATCTCCACTTTGGGCAAAACTTCCACCATCTTGAATGGGGAAACCTCTTTGTAGAACCCAATCAGCATGCACATCAAAATGTTGTCTGCTACCTCCAAAGAAGAGGACTGAAATTCCAGCATTTTTCGCAGCACAAACAATGGGATTTGATTCTCCAGCATTACCATGTCCCTGAGAATGGCATTGTGGGCAGATTTTCTCCCGGAAATGTCCACCAAATGTGACATTCTTGATGAAACCCTAGTCAGAATAACCTCCCCTTCTTGAGCTGCGTATACCTGAAGAAACTCCAGCAAGAACGCAGCGTCCACCGCCACCATCCACCCCAGAGTTTCGCAGTTGAAATTCAAGAACTTGTGATAGTATGCTCGAATCCTATGCTCAAATTTGGTCACCTGCAGTTTAAACGTCACAACTGGGTATAACTCTCACACTACAATTGTCAAGATTGTGGAGGGTATGTAAATCAAGGCAACTTAGCAGTCTTTAAGTGAGAAGACCAGTGTCTGATACTCAATCACATTGGGTATAACTCTCACACTATAATTGTTAGGGTTCGATCCTGATCTCTTGCCCCTTAATTTAACACCTAAAGATCAACTGAACTATCTGTGCGGTATATATCATTATTACCTGTTCAACAAGATGTTGGAACTTGAAAGTATGCAAATTCTTCTGAGTTCTCTTGGCGGCGGAGAGCTTGTACCGCTCCATCTCGTAGAGCTCGGGGCGCCAGTAATGGTAGGGGCCGATGGCCACCTGTTGGGGAACGTAGGAGTCGGGATCAGCCACCATTAAATTCTTGGGTACGCTGAAAATGCTGACGGGGATTTCGGAGTCTTCTTCGATCTCCTCGTCCTGCAGGCTCCGGCGGACGTGAATGACCCACCGGCGTTCGTCGAAGCTGGAGCCGGAGTTTGATGGCATGTCGGAAGGACAGGCAGACATGTTTGTGGGGTTTTGTTGTTTGTTTTATGAGATGTTGTTCGAGAACAGCGGTTTAATTAAGTTGGTATTGAATGGAGGGTTAATTAAGACTTTGAAGGTTTAATTAATTAATTAATCTGTTTATTGTGTGATGTTACTGTGTAAGATCTTTTGTGGATGATGTTACCATTCTGCAAAATCTTAATTATTAGTTATACCATATAAAATATGAATGTATAATAATATAGTTCAGTATTTAGAAATCATATATGTATTAATCGTAAAAGTCTAGAGGAGAATTGAATATACTATTTTTAATTTTGTTTTAAGAAAATAAAATTGAGTTAATTTCATTTTTGGTTTTATATTTATACGTGACAGTCCACTTTTAGTCATTTTTTTATTAATACATCCGTATTTGGTCAATTGGTCCTAGTATTATTGTGGCATGACCATTTTAGTCATCTGTCAACAAAATCGTTAAATATAAAGGCATTTCGGTAATTTTTATACAAAGTGAGTTGACCCTACTATATTTGTATGTTCATTTTTTTTTGAAAAAATTCATAATTGAAGACCAGAATGTCTTTGTATTTAATTATGACATTAGAACTATTTTGTTAGTAAAAGACCTTTAATAGTCATGCCACAATAATATTAGGACCAAATGTGGATGTTCTAATAAAAAAGGATTAAAAATGAACTATCATCTATAAATCTATGACAAAAAATGAAATTAACTCAAATAAAATTTATCAAAAGTTATTTGCAATAGAAGTCTTAAACTTATCAAAGTTTGATTGTAGCTTGATTTGAGTTTGTTTTGTAAGTGTACTAAAATGCGTGTGTGATCTAGATCAATTAGCAAGCAAAGTAATGGAAGAGAAATTCGTATAGTATTTTTGTAATGGTTAAGGAACTTCTTACCCCACTCTTTTCCTCATAACCATAATGAGGATTTTATTAGTATGATACATATATAATTATAAGTGAAATTAAATCTTTCACATTAGTTACAAACAAAGCCAACTACATTATTTGCTATTAGAATGACTTTCTTCACCAAACTGCTCATTCATTACTTTCTGTCGTTCAAACTCCAAGGCTTATCCACCAAATCCCTTAGCTTTGAGTGAAGATCGCCAACCTTCTAATAGAGAGAAAGGTTTTAGTCTAGGAGACGGTTAAACAAAATTAAATCTAAATGATTCTTGGAAGTTTAGAATGGTTTTCGAGCTTTTGCTTGCTTGTGAACTCATTAAATAACTACTTTATCAACTTCTATATGCTCACTTTCTTCTTCTTCTTCTTCCTAAGCTTCAAGATGGACTCTATTTATAAAGCTAGAGTGCCAAAATTTAAATATACTTTGAAACTATATGTTGGTGCTCTATGAGATAATAGGTTTCAAAAGGTTGAATTCCTATCTCTTCCTTTTATGTTGCACACCATTGACTCTTTGATATTAACCAATATTTTTTTTTGGTATACAGTACTATTTTGTCTCCAAAAGTAACTTTGCAGCTATTCAGAACTTGTCTTAATGTTAGAAGTTTTGAGAAATGTGTCCAACAACTCTTTTTTCCATAAAGGCATTCTTTATTCATAGTACGGACTTCTTTTGTAGTACTTTAGTTCGGTAGATGACCTTGGATATGTTGTCCTCTGAAGATCTATCATGCCCTAACTTATACAGTTGTGTTGATTTCAGTTGTTGGGTGATAAAGTATCCACGGAAAGACCTCAACACATGAATTACAAGGTCCGCTATTGGCTAGCGCTATTTTTAACTCAAGTTCATAGATCAACTGTAGAAAAGTTTGCTTAGATCTGCCAATTGCCAAACATATTGTTGAAAAGATCTATTGCACAACAATATGTTGTTTTATGACATCTTCAGGACTAGATATGTTAGATAACTGCTGAACCAATAATTAAGTCCTATTTTGACCTTTATAGAATTATAGATTATCTTATCAAACTTAATACAAGCAATAGAAATTTGGGGATTACATTCTAAATCCCTTAATTTTATTATACAATAATAGCATCATTACAATCTAAACAACATTATTCCTAACCATCTAATACTATGTTACACTACTTTAAAAAAAAAATAAACAAAACTTGATACGACAATATAATACGGAGTAGATTAAGAAAAGTAAAATAAAAATAATATTATGGGAATTTAATTTCTCTTCATATTTAATACGAGATAAAGTGAGGTGCAACCTCTTCTCATCGATTGCTGTAATAAAGGGGTGAATTTCGTTTTCAATTCAGAACATGTTCGAGAGACCACACTTACAATATATTTAATTATTTATTGTTAGGACAACATTCCTTGAGCATTAATTCACGTCCATGTCCAACTTTACTTTAATTATTAAAATAAAAAATAAAGAATTAATAATAAACAGCAAAGTAAAAGAGAATTAATTGGGCCTCTCTTAAGCTTTTAGTTCAAGGAATATATGTTCAATTAAACAGCAATTTTTATTTCATAAAGGAATTTATGCCTCTACATAATATGTCAATTATCGTTGTCACTCATGAATTATTAGTGATGTAAATATTACCTCTCAATTTTCAAAACGATACATATATTGTCCCTCCCGTAGTGTAAATGTTGCCTCTTCCATCGGTACGGGAGGGACAATATATGTATAGTACCGTTTTAAAAATTTAGAGGCAATATTTAAACCACTAATAATTTAAGAGTAACATTAATAATTGCTTGTCATATTATGAGCTGGAAAGCGTATTGCATTACTATTTTTTGAATCTAATTATGCATGATTTAATTTGGAGTTTTATTAAACCAGCCTTTGGTAAAAATTTAACCTTTTAATCCCTCAATTATGAAGATATAGTGCATTTTGTTCTTCAATTATTTTTAGGTACGAAAATTATGTTTTTCTCATTGTACCAATCCATCCAAAACTTGTAAGGTGTATAACCAAGTTTATAAGAGATATAAAGTAGAAATGTGACTTAGCCTCATTCGGGTGCTTAAAAGGCTTTGATCTCAATGTGTGGAGGATAGTTCAAAATGACTGATACAATGAGGTGTTTCTATTAGAGTTAGTCCACAAGTCATATGATGATACTTGAAAATTATATTAATGTATCATCCTTTTTGATTAGTCATGTGGAATGGTATGTCATCAAATAATTAAGGGAAAATCACTGGTATTTCAATTGTTTCCTAACTGTCAATTAATGCAGTCTATAGTTTTCAATTTCAACTAATTTGATCCTCATATTACTTAAAATTTCATCAATTAAACTCTTTTGAGGGACCAAAATGGTTATTTTCTCATTTTTAAATTTTTGTCAATTTGATCCTCAAAGGGTTTAGTTGATGACAATTTAAACAATTCGAGGATTAAATTGGTTGAAATTAAAAACTAGCTTAGGGACTACACTAATAATACGTTGGAAAACAATTGAGGGATTAAAATTATAATTTCGCTCATAATGTTTAATTTTACAAGTCTAGACACTATGTCGTATTTTCCTAGCCTAACTTTTCCAGCCATGGGGCTCCAAGTCTCTTGAATGGGTTTTTTGGCTTGAGGTTTTGGACCTTTGCGCCGATTATTTAGTTTTTGGGGTGAACAATAATATACATATTGCTGAGAGTTTTTACAAATTATTTGAAAATATTTTTTTTAAAGAATAAAACGATTCTAATCCTTTGTGGTCCCTCTTAAAAAAAAACGATTCTAATCCCAATTTGAATGAAAATTCAAGTTGTGAGTAATACATTTTTTTTTTGATTTGTTATTTCCTGAGAGTATCAAAAAGCATTGTAGCGTCAATCTCCTAAGATAAATTGAATTACAACGCTATATTTGAACATTCAAATATAATGCTTTGGAAGTTAAAAGTACATATGTTATAATTATTTTATTGTGATTTTATGTTTATTATTGTCAAATAGATTAATTTTAAGTTAAATCCCGTTAATTGTGTATTTTTGATAGGTGGGGACTTAATTGAAGGAAACCATGAGATTTGATGTCAAATTGGGAGAAAACTTATTTTCTAATGTGAAGATAAATTCAATTTAAAGGGGATTAAAGATTTCAAGGGTCAATTGAACAAAAAAGGAAAGAACATTGGAATTTTATAAATAAATAAAAAAAAAAACTTTTGTTTTTGTTTTTGTTTTGTTTTGTTTTTTGTTATTTTTTTAATTTATTTTTTAAAAATTTTCCTCTGTAAACACACGACACCGTTGGAAGGAAAAGGAAAAGAACGAAAATATTGTGGAGTACAGAGGTAGCGCATCCGCGAGGAAATTACAATGAGGAGGAGAAGAAATTCGAGACTTCATTGCAAATATTTTCAAGTTTATAATTCTCATTTTGATGTCTGAACCAACCATTACTCTGATGTGTAATACAGTAATATAACTAAAATAGTTGAATTTTAGACTTTTGCAAATGGATGCCTTATGCCCTTATTCAATCAAATAGAAAGATATATAGGTTATGCTTGGTAAGTAATTAGCCTATCAGCTAATTTTGGCTTATTTAATCACTATTAGTTATTTGACTTGGTTAAAATCAACATAAGTGTTTGGTTAATAAGCTTTTTGTAACTCTAAAATACTAAATTCAAAAGGCTACTCAAAGTAACCTTTTCAATTAGCTTTTTCAGAAAAGAAATTATACCCAAACAGCTATCAGCTAACAGCTAATTTACCAAACACATTTCTATAATAAGATAATATTATCAACTAATCATATCTTCTAACCCAATCAGCTAACAGTCATTTACCAAACAGGGTTATAGTCACTGTCAAAAACAGTTCCTTTCATAGTATTGTATATTACTCCGTAATATATTATAAATTATAATAAGAAAATAAGAATTTAGAAAATGTTGCGTAAAATTAAAGAACAAACATGCATGAATTACAACGTTTATTAACTGTGTCAATTGTACCAATCATACATTCAATGAATTGTTGCCTAATCTGTCGAAGTCTCGAGGAATCTATCTTTGTGAAAATGAAAATTAAATCTGAAATTTTTTTCTTAAAATTATACACTAATTTCAATTCATTAAGTTATAAGGCGTACGTGTTGAGAAGAATATCAAACTGCTATAAATTATTTAATATTTTATAGTCAAATTATTTTAAATAATTGAAGGTGTATTTGTCTTAATTATAAACTAAACTGATAGTTAGAGTGCATATCTATTATAGAGATTTACGCTACTAATTCAACAATACATCAGAGTATATTGGTGGTAGCTGGGAGTCAAATTGTCATCCTGTTATTAAAGTGTTAACTTTAAATTAAGTGATCTATCATTTGAGTTAGCCCCGCAAAATTGTTTTAGTAGTTTGTTTTGATTATTGAAGTTGTCTTGATCTCGTCCTATATTTTCCGGATGAGGGCACGTGGATGCAGTAGGGTAAATTATTGTGTGGACCATAATCTACATAATGTTGTGTGGAGCATAATAAAATGTATATTTTTAATATACTAAAAGTACATTATTTGTGTACTGAATGTACATTATACAAAATAATATACTTTTAATACTCAAATAATGTAATTTTTTTTAATATATACATTTTTAATGTACTAAAAATATATTATTTGTGTACTGAATATACATTATTTGATTGTATGGTGCATTAGTTCAAATACACAATAATGATTTACGCAGTAGGACCACGTTTATTTAGCAGTGCATGCAATAAGTTGTCGCATATGTCCAAGATTTGTTTCCTCGCAGCCTTAGCTTAATAAACCCATTTCAACAATATAATTTAATTATATGCATGTATTCAAAGGAAAATGTGGCATATATGTAATAGTACTAAATATACTTAAGGAATAAGGGCCAAATTGGCCACCGAACGTAACGTGAAAGTGCAATCAGGCCACTCAACCAAAAAAAAGTGCAATTAAGTCACTAAACAACGCAAATTCATTCGAATTCACCAGCTAGCCAGTTTCTTCCCATGTCCGTTGACTAGGATGATTACCTGGCAATTTTGCACTTAATTCTTTTATTTTCCTTTAATTTGGCTCAGATTGTTCAGATTCCACCGTGTAAGTAGTAGACGTAGCCTTAGCCCAGAGCGCTATCCCTCTAGCGGTGCCATAAGTGTAGCCGAACAGATTCACCCGGCGAGCCGGCGACCATGGCGGTGGTGTGGGTCCGTGCCCGTCCTAATCTCGCGGAGATTTATACTCCTCCAGCTCACGAATCTTCCCGGAAGCCACTTCATACCCGTGGTAGAACATTCTAGTGCCGACAATCTTTTGTAGTCTCTGAACTTCATCTTCTGTGAGTTGAGCAGAAACTCCATGGATGAGATATTGGGTGCATTACTAGACCCTATACAAAAACTACTCCACATTAGGACACTGAGATATTTTGTGAAATAAAAAATATCCCCAAAAGCCCAGAGAAGAGATATTTGTTAAAACCCAATTAAAAGCTACAGCATGCACCATTATCCATCCAAAATAATTTGCCATGGAAGATCAGATTGTCCCAGAAGGACTAAACGAGTGGCAGCAAATCGACTCACCATTTTTCATCACCACCGATTGCTCAGAATTCCCGCCACTCGACCACGACCAGGGCTCCGACGTCGGGGATTTGGAGGCAATGGATTCGTTGTTGTCGTTATCGAGGCTGGAAACGTCGTCGTGCGGTGAGGAGGGAGAGGAAGCGGCAGAGATTGAGGAGGAGGAGGAGCGGCGATTAATCCAGCGATTGGGAGTGTTTGGATCGGAGTTCATCCGAGCTGCTCGCAACCTCAATTCCTCAAAAATCACCTTTCCGCTTGCGTAACTGCTGGATTGAAGACGAGGAAGAATGGAATCGCGATTCTGATGACGATTGCCGCGAGTGGAACGGTGGTTTTGATTTACAGGCTGGAGGGTTAGACTGAGTCAAATTAAATTATTAAACCTACACATTGCCATGTAAGCAGCCACATCAGCGGACAACCGGGAGCAAAGGGTGGTAACCGGCTAGCAGGTGAATTCGGATGAATTTGCATAGTTGAATGACCTAATTGAACATTTTTTTGGTTGAGTGGCCTGATTGCACTATCCCGTTACGTTCAGTGGCCAATTTGGCCCTTATTCCTATACTTAATAATACTATAAATTTCCAATATCTAGTTAAAAGTCCTTTAATAATATAACCGCATGAAAATTGAACGTATGTCATATTATTTGATTTTAGTCTAACTTTGATGTCATTATCACTATAATAATTCAATTCAATTAGTAGTTGATCACCTGATCTCAAGTCATGGTTGAAAGTAACAGAGTGGATTTGAACCTCACCTCAAGTATTATTAGAGTTGGTCTCTCTAAATAGGAGTTGTAACTCACGATTTACTACCTTCAAAAATTTTAGGGGCAAAATCTTATGAATTAGGATTAGTATGATGTAACCTAGAAAATTTTTAAGCATAAAAAAAAAAAAAAAAAAAAAAAAAAAAAAAAAAAAAAAAAAAAAAAAGAAGAAGAAGAAGAAAAAAAGAAAGAAACATTAACCCAAGGACAGCTTAGACCAGTCATGCAAACATGTTCAACACGTGCTAAAAGAAGAACCAATTGGAAACAAATTAAAGGTCAATACATGTGGAAATGTGGTACAGTAATGAAAACAGTACATGGCCGATTTGTATACTACTACCTCCGTCCCAAAATGATTGTCTGATTCGTTTAACGATGCTTGACTGAAATAATTTTTAATCCAATTTTTCATAATATTAAGTTTAGCATTAATATATAAAATTTATATATTTAGAAACTACATTAAAAGTACTATTAAACACAAAAAATTAAATTTAAAAATAATAAAAAATTACTAAAGAAAATAAGCAAAGAAGAAAGAGTTGGTTTGACCAATGAATAGGAAATATGACAGGTAAAATGGGACAGAGGGAGTACTTTTTTAACACGCACAAATTAATTTTGTTCAGTTATCACTTATCACTAGATGCTAATTAACTTTTTAAAATTATTTAATAATACATCAACTCATTATATTTCAATGATCTGAACTGTAAATACTATGAATTAATCATTAATCAAAATTTTGAAAAATCAAAACTATTAACCGACTTGACAAAGATTTGGTCACCGGCCGATTAACTAAATTTGGTTCAATTGGTTGATTCGATTTTAACTAATATTTGCACACCCCTAGATATGTTGTAGGTCAGGGAATTGTCTTTTGTAGGAATGACAAAAATCGTTGACACTAAAATAAAAATTGACAAATAAATAAAATATTATTTTACGTACATGCGTATATACATACATAAGTATGTATTTATGTATATATGTATACACACAACCACACAAGGAGGTGCGTTTTGTTTGTTTGTTTTTTTTTTTTTGAAGAAAACAAACTTGCATTAATCAAACATGATCAGACAGAAACCGAGGGCTAGAGTCCGAAAACTCAACAAAACCCACCTCATCAATACATAAAGCCTGAAAAGCTGCAATATGAGCAACACTATTACTATAACGCTTAGCAAAAAATGAAACGAACATACGGTAAAGAGTGCAACAAGATACGAATGTCATGAACAATAGTCCCAAAAGGAGAAAAATCCATGCCACCTTGCACCGCTTTAGTAACAATTTGAGCATCCGTTTCAAGGATCACCCGCTCCCAACCCTTATTCTTCAACCAACTCAAAACCTCCCTAGCACCCATTGCTTCCGCTTCCCGAACGGAGTATAGGCCCATCATGCTAGACATATTCACCCCAATCACAAAACCCAATTCATCACGGCAAACCCATCCAAATCCCATCCTTCGGCGATGCACATCCATTGCAACATCAATATTAATCTTCAAATAATTCGGCGGTGGAGATTGCCAAGTTATCGAAGACTGCCCCGCACCACTCGTAACGAGTCCATTCCCATTCGTTGCACGATTCACCATTTTCCAGTGCTCGGCAAAGGCTAATGCATAGCGAACCACAGCCCGTGGCGGCATACACTTGTCGTGCCAACACTTAGAATCACGGTTCTCCCACATCAACCAGCACACCATGCATGACCACCTTCTCCAACATGGCTGGAGGGAGTACCTCCCACATTTCGGCAAACCAAGATTGCGCAGAATCCACATAAGACAATTGCCATGTTGCATCCAACTCACGCCAGCAGTCACGAGCAAAAGAACAGTTTGCGAACAAGCGAATGGTGGTTTCATTTGCAAGGCCGCACAACGTATACACCTGATAACAATTAACCCTCTTCATATAAAGT
>CM008339.1:27299093-27309719 GCA_002525835.2 Ipomoea batatas
TATATATATAGGATCGCGTTCTGGTGCGTACTGGCCGTCAAAAAAAATATTATATATATTACTTAAATAATTACACGGAAGAAGGGAATGAGATTTACCATAATGATTACAATAAATAAAAATTAGACAATTATATTAATATTTAATTATTAAGTTAAGTATTTGCACCTAAAAAAAGAAGAAGATAACTATAATTTATTTTGTGCCAATAATATTATACCTTAAGTATAAAAATATGTATATAGATTATAATAAAAATTACATTCGAGTAGGTGATGAGAATTACCATAATAATTATTAGGCGATAATATTAATAATAATTATTAACACATGTATAATTAATTTTGTATTAATATATATATATATATATATAATATATATATATATAACCATAAAAATATCATAATAATTACTCAAAAGAAGAAATGATAATCTATATTTGTACTAATAATATTATACATATCTTAAATATAAAATAAGAATATTAGGCAATTATGTTAATAAATAATTAATATTTTGGTACATTAATTTCGGCTAGGAAATAATTAGGTTGGAAATAATTAATAATAAGAATATTAGGCAATATCAAAGTCATGAAAATGTGTTTTTGGAATCCAATTCGCAGTCTTAGACAATTTTGTATATTATTATGATTAGATAATTATATTATTATTAAAATAAATATAAAAAAAATAAAGAAGAAATAATTTTAAAAATAAATATAATGTCAACTATTATATAATAAAAATGCATATTACATGTTAATGGTGTAGAAAAGATATCTAACAGTAGAACTTAATTAATCGACCAACTTTTGCAATATATATACTCAATAACATGGAGAAACCAATAAGTAGAAATGGTTTTGACTTCATCCCACAAAAGAGACAGAAATTCGGCATTTAACTCATCCCCAAACCATGACCCTTAGAGTTACTCACTGACAAGCAATGTAGAGGCACGATGCTGCAACATGAGTAATTATCCGTCCTTTTGTAAATCTACGTTCAAGAGCTATCTGGAATTACACGTGCAATTAGACATGTAAAAAGTAAATATAGTGTCAACCTTCAACTAGGGATGGCAATTTCAATCCGCCCCGTGGATATTCACCCGAATTCACTCCGCATGGGTCGGGTTTTTTGGGTGATAGTGGGTGGTGGATCGGGGGTGGGTCTTAAAAAAGTAAACCCGCGGTGGGTCGGGTTGGATTCGGGTTCTATGTACAAAACCCGCCTAGAACCCCACCCGACCCACCATATGTGTGTATGTATATATATAATAGTAAAATAAGGACTAGTATATAGTTTATTATCAAAGTTTCTATAACTTTTGATAACTTTTTACTATTTTTATATTTAAACAACTAAGTTTATTTTTAAAAAATTAACAATTTAGTTATTATATTTGGATATTTTATTATTTTTTGTTTTAGTATAACTAATGAATTTTTTTATATTACTATGTGTAAGTAATTTAAATATTAATTTTTGAAAAAAAATAATAAGATGATAAGTGGTGGGTACCCGAGTGGGCACCCGCACCCGGTAGGGTTTGCGTAATATTTTAAAATATGGTGATACAATTTCTATTCGTAATACAATTGTACATTAAAATATGGTAATACAATTCCTATAAAAATATTTTCTTCCCTACGTTCCTATTCGTAATACAATTCTAGATTAAAAGTACTAATCGTAACAAAATAGTACATATATGTGTCCTAGCAGTGCAATCTATACTATTAATGAAAACAATATCCTCAACTTTAACATTGTACACGAGTCAAGCATTTTCAAGTTTATTTCGAGATTTGATTTGCACCACCCCAGCGCACGAGAGAGAGCCTATATGCTATACAGTTCAATGAGCTTTAGAAAGACTCTTTTATAAGTAGTTGTGCAAACCCACTTCCCAAACCAATGTGGGACAAAATCTACTTGAAAGCTTTTTCTCTCTATTTTTCTAATTCAAATGGGTCAACTTTGAAAACCAATTTCTCAATTCATCCATTATCCGTTTTGAGCATACAATATATTACTCTTTTCGTCTAACTACGAAGAACCCGAATCTACTTTGACCCGATCCAAATCGAAAGTGGACCCCGCATATATTTGTACCACAATATAGCCACTAAAATGTCATTTTATGCTATTTTTCCAACAGTTATTTGTCCAGAGAATATCAACGCTCTACAGTCAACCAACTATCACTCAATTGATTATCCCATTACTCTCAGGTGAATTTTTCTCTAATATATAGTTATACTTATTGAATATCAAAATATAAGTGTACCTCAAGATCTTGCAGTAACTAACTTACAAGTAATTGAAATCTCTAAAGTTCCAGTACCGCATGCGTACATCTACACATTAGCTATTAATTGAACAATTACTTTCTGGAGTTCAAACAAAGATAACATCAGAAAACATAATCGATCCAAAACATATCTTCAACTGCACTATATAATATTTGATGTTATAATTTATATAATTATATATCGATCCAAATATCCTTGATATATAATAACAATCCATTCCGTGCATCGCACGGGTGAAAATACTAGTACTAATAATAACAACAACAACAATAAAAATAATAATAAAGAAGTAAATCTAAGTTCCTTGATGCCTGCTTCGTCGTTTAATTCCTATTCTCACTAGTATCTCTTAAATGTTTTATTTGATTTCTTTATAGTTTATTCTCTATTTTGCGCTTTTGTTGTTTGCTGCAATTGTTCTTTACCTCACAATTAGTACTTAGTAGTATGTTTAGACTTTGAATTGCTACTTTGTTATATAGTGTTTAGATTTTGGATATGAATAATGTGATAGTATGTTTGGAAAATTAAGAAGCGCTAAAATTTGGGGACTTAAATCGAATCGAATTAAATCCGAACCGAAATCGAACCGAACTCTAATGTTAAACCGAATGATTTAAATTTTTAAAAACCCAAAAACTGAAACCGAAACCCAAAAAAATCGAACCGAAGCCCGAAATGCCCACCCCTAATTTTTTTTTAAAATCATATTTCTTATGAACATAAAGGGTTAATAAGTGTTATTAGGTGATAATTTTAGGCAGATCTTACCCGTGATGCCAAAGAGATCAAGACAATAAATTTTCTCTTCAAATAAAAATTTATCATACCTTTAGAGTAAATGCAGAGTCATGCACCTAACAAATAACTTGCATTTATATTTTCAATAATAACATAAAATCAAACATTAAGTTTTGTTAGTAATTGCACATGTTTTCATAAACTATATTATATTATTCTCTTTCTTTTATTATAAATGTTACAATAATACTTCATATTTAATTATATAAGTTTAGACCATGCATCGCAATGGACAATATCTGCCAAACACTTTGTGGTCAAGCGGCATGAAGTGACCTCTCCTAAATGGGAGGTCATGGGTTCAAGCGTGGAGGCGATATTGACTTGTTGGGCTTCAGTAGGTTGAGAGTTCAAGTCTCAGTGGAAATAATTGATAAGAGGCTTTCGTTGAAATTAACTGAGAAAATATTTAAAAATAAAAAAGATGAAAATAACCTTGTCTAAAATAATATTTTTTTCAAAACAATTATCAGAAAAAAAAATTTAAATTTAATAATTTAGAATGTTAAACTAAAAATAATAGTCTAAAATTAAATTTGAATTATCATCAAATATAAAGGATTCTGTTGAAATTAACTCTTTTAAAAACGTAAGAGAAATAGCACTCCGTTTCCCTTCGGCGCAAAGGCCCAAACATCAGAGGTGAGGGTTTCTAATCTGTCACTTTTCCCCCAATCTCTGTTTCTTCCCAACTCTTCGCTTCCCAATTTCCTTTTATTTACGAAATCTTGCAGTTGAAGAATAGAATAGAAGGATTTTAGCATTTGATTTCGACTGACGGCTCATTGTTCTTTCAATTTAATGGCTCAATGTCCGCAACTTAAATCCCTACCGGATTTAATAAGTGCGCTGCCAGTAGAGGTAAAGGACAGAATTTTGGAGTGTTTACCCACCCGAGATGCGGCCATAACTGCTCTGCTCTCAAGGCACTGGAATGATGTTTGGTTGCAGCATGGGCGGCTTGTGTTGGATCGGGAATTCTTGGAAAGTGTCCATCAGCGCCAAGATGATCGGCTGATTAAGAGATTATTCTGGAATGGCAGAACCTGCGTGAACATAATCAATAATATCCTCTTTCTCCGTGCTGGGCCGGTTAAGAAATTTACTCTAAAGCTTTCGTGTGCTAATCCTATGCCGCAGCAGTCTGATTTTGATAGGTGGTGTCGTTTTCTGTCAAGAAATGGTGTGGAGGAACTTCACATATTTTTATATAGTAATCAAGAGCCACAATATCAGCTGCCATTTTGTTTACTTTCTTGCCGGACAATTAAGCAACTGATAGTCGAAGGTCCCTTTATTGATTTACCTGTAAATGCTTGTGATATATTTTCCAATGTCACTTCATTAGAGTTCTTGGATGTTGAATTTAAGCGCGGTGTTAATGGAATTGCCTCTAGTATTAGTATTCCTAAGCTTGAGAAGCTGGCTTTCAAGTATTGTGTAGGGATCTATAAGTTTGAGATCAGCCCTCCAAAGCTTGAAATCTTGTCTGTTATTAGTTCTATTCAAGATGTGGCTATCTTGTCTGTTATTAGTTCTATTCAAGATGTGGCTGAGTCGAGATGGTTGGCATCGCATTTGAAAGTCATTAAGACTCTTTGGTTGTGCGGCTCTTCGCTGATGGTGAGAACCTAACTCATTTTACTTTATGCAAATGGATGGATAGATATAATTCTTTACCTTTTTGCTTGTTAATTTTGTTTTTTTATTGCTATTTTTCAAGCGTATGGATGCATCTATGTTTTCAACTGCAATAAATTTGCAAGTGATGAAGCTATATGGATTAAATTTTTGTTGTCGGAAGCAGCTTGCCGTTGCTATGCAATTGCTTAAAAAATGTCCTAACCTATGTGAACTGCGTATTTTGGCGAAGGAGGTTGAGTATATATTTGGCAATTATGTGTGATTCTTCTTGTTTTGCTTTTTCAAATGTCCTCACAGTTGTGCTTGTCTTTCATTTCTTCTTGAGTTATAGACCGGTTCAAAGGATGAGAGAGAAGCTGCTTCAAGGCTTTTGGAGGATCCAGATAATTGTGTTGTTATTCCGAAGCTGAAGATGCTTAACACAATCAAGATTGAATCATACCGTGTATCCTCACTCAACATGCTTTTTATAACAATGTTGCTCTCAAAATCCCCTGCGCTAGAGAGATTTATTGTGAAGTTTAGGTTTATGAATGCCCCCGAGGTGAGAAAAATTCAAAGGATGTTGGAATGCATCCCTCGTGCATCTTCAAACGCACATATTGTCTGCACAGACATTGACAAAGTTTCTATGCTTAAGGACTGGTAACATTGGTTTAGCCTTTTACAAACTTGGTGAATCTCCATGGGTTCAATTTGTGTGCAACTTAGAAATGTAAGCAATTGTTGTAGTGTTGGAAAGTTGAAATGTTTTCCAAGTTGTTCAGCATCATATATTTGTAATCAGCAAGCATGGTGGGCAGGAATGTTTCTCTATTTGCTTTTGTTAATAAATTACTTCAATTATGATTTTATTTTTTTATTTTTTATTTTTTTTTTGCATAAATTAGTTCATCCAACAATGTTAAGGCACTTGATAGTCAGAAAATTTCTTGCATTTCATTATTAGCTCCTTTTTGTGTGACAAAACGTTACAAGTTATCAATGTCATACAATGGACTACTATCCTCCATAACCCGCCAAGCCTCATCATCATCAAAAAATTCAAATTTTCAAATGTGTCCATTGTTGGACTATTATCCTCCATAACAGGACATGCCTCATAAAACTAGCCACACGTACCCATCCCTGTAAGTGTAGTCAAAGAAGAAATATTGTCAAGAATCTTTACCAAAAGTTCATTGATTAAATTATATCTCTCTCCTACATTATCCAGATAAAAATATTAAAACAAAACTTAATCCTTAATTAAACGGGTGGACTTGGTAATCAGAAGTATAAATAAGAACAATAGTTCAAAATCCGGATTCAAATTATATTGCTAAAATACTAACTTCTAAAATATGATGAATTCAAAACGAATAAATGATCTGATGAGTGGCAAGTTAGCATTCAAATTGTATAAAACCTATGGTTTAATCCAATTAGGTAAAACTCTCAACGTTTTGCATTTTCACAAAAAGCTTTTCGAGCCTTGATTGTATTAAGCATTTTCAAATCTTGAGTAATAATGATGTAACCATCCGGATCTTCCAAAATTCTTGAAGCAGCTTCTATGTCATGAGAAGAACATATCTACATCACAACAAGAAATGAAAAAGACGTGCAATCATGAGGAAGTTAAGAAATAAAAGTATGACTGCCAAATAGGTTTCGTTTCTTACAACATTTCCAAATCTTGATTAATGATGTAGCCGTCTGATCTGGATCCTCCAAAATTCTTGAAACAGCATTTATATCATGATACAAACACCATATATTCCGGACCTCAGCGGAGGCAGTGTGAGAATTATGTCAAAAGTAGCGCACCTACATTTGGCCCTGTCTGCTGATCGAGCCATTGAGTCGCCGGGGTTGGGGATTCAACCTTTTGGGTGAAGAAATTAAAAACACATACTAAGCATGAGACATTTAATCGTGGTATAAACCAAGCTGCATACAATATTCGCATATTTAATCTGGTTTCAGTTTGTATGCAGCTTAGAAATGTAAGCAATGGTTGGCTCTATAACATATTGTCTTCTGTATCTGAAGTACGTATATTGCCTTTAATTTACATATGGATAATCATTATTTTTTAACACCACACTTTTTCTATCATAAAATGCGAATTCAGATTTTTAAATCGCTTAATAGGTTTTATTGAAAATTTTATTGACTATGGTAGTTACGTGTACGTACTTACATTCCACCATGAAATTTGCACTACTAGACTTGTCACCTTAATAGATTATTTCGGAATCTTAATATGATGTGTTGTATGTATGATATGCACTGCTTCTAGTTCAATGAATAGCTAGTAAATTACTTCATTTATGCTGCCTTTTCTTGTGTTTCAATAAGTGAGTTTCATAGCAGTGAGTTCAAACTATTGTGCATTTCATAGATTGTTTGCCATAATTAACATGCAAAACAGAGGCTGATTACTAACTAAATCATTTTCATGTAAAGCTAAGTACAATAAAATCCACTTAGTGACCATGTCTGCTTTTGAAGGATACTACATTAGATGTAAATAATTTATGTTTTTGTGGAGGTCCGCAACAACTCCCATATAAAACGTTAGGGAAATTGAAAGTAATGGAAAAATATGAAAGTGATGGAAAAAATTGGAAAACTTTTTACCAGTCCTCAAATGCATTTTTGCTTTTGGATTTTTATCCAAACCCATCTCGGCATTTTGGGTATTTTAATTTGATGAAATACACACATTTTGGGTAGAAGACATAAATCGCAGTACAAACCTCAACTGGTTTATATTCCTCCAAATACTTGAAAATCAAAATTTTAATTTAATTTTTTACGAGTTATTACACATAAGCCAAATTTATCCTATGCACATCGGGCCTCATAATGGCAACAAGTTTTAATTTATAGCTAGAAAAGTTTGACATAAAAAATAATTTTAAATAAAATTTGATTAGAGGTTGACACCAAGATATTTGTGCTTTAGGCGACGATGCACATACTCAATTCTTAGAACTCTGGGAAACACACCAAGTTATACATATGCTTCTGATCCATACAAATAATTTGTGCCTTGGGAGATGCACGAGGGAAGCGTAACAGCTCCCTATGGATTTTGACCGCCATGGCATCGTTATCATAATATTCTTGAATAATAACACTCTCGAGTGCACATTGCTAGAAATTAGTGTTTTTTCCAATCTCATTTTTGACCACCCAAAATTTGGTCACAAAAGTGACTATTTTTTCATTTTTTTCGATGGAGGGCAACAATGGTCGGAAAGTGGTTGGAATTTTCGACCACTATTTACATAGTGGCTAGAAAAATTTCGTCAAATTTAATTTTTTTAATTAGCATGTATTTGCGACCAACCGGGTTGTCGGAATTGCCGACCACCTTTATGTGGTGGTCGGAATTTTTTTTTCCGACCACTCTTGAAAAGTGGTAGGAAATTTCAACCACCAAGTAAGGTAGTCGACAATCTTCTTCTTCTTTTTTGTCTTTGTTTTTTTTTTTTTTTTGTTTTTTTTTTGTTTTTATGTTTTTTTTTTTTTTTTTTTTTGTTGTTGTTGTTGTTGTTGTGATTCATTGGTATGAAAGTCACATGATTTATCTTTTTATCATTGATTATTTCACTCATACTCATTTTTTTTTTCAACTTGCATTTCTTCAACCTACAACGACGCATAGAGTTTACTAGTAGTTGTTGATATGTTGTGATGTTCAATATAAACAATCAAATTAGTATAGCGTAGCAACCATTATTGCTATGAAAAATAAGACCGTGCCGCCCTTTCCATATAGATATAATTAAATCATTTTCTAACTTCAACTTCTTTAAATCTTTATCTTGTTAGGACTCTACCGTCCTAGTTCTATTGAGTTCCAAATAAAGTGGCTCACATATGTTTAGACATGTATCTGGTAGGTTTCAATTTTATAGTGTCATAGTATGTGCAAAATGTTTTTCTTTTATAGTCACAACTAGAACCTTTCTATAATTAGTGTATGCTAGCTTAGATATATAGTGAAGTGCCTTGTTGATTGAAATTCTTTTAGATTTGCTTTGCCATTTCTCTTTGCAATTTCTTAGTTATGTGTGTTATTGTAGGTTGCTCAGGAGATTGAATAAGAAACTAAATTCTAGAATGACTTTATAGGCACTATAAATGCATTTTCTGGTTGAACTCCCCTTGGCAAGTTAACTTGTATGGAAGGTTGCGAGGAATTTTGACTTGTTTTAAATTTTAATTGTATATTGATGAATCCTCTTCAAGCGAATAAAATGTGTATATGTTTTTCAACAGATACATTACCAACTTGTGACATTTTTTTCCAATGCACTACAGAGGGGACCCCTGTGTAGTGAAATAATTTTTTTTAATGGGTACCTTTCCGAAACTAAGAACATTATTGCTTGCTCTGGATTTTCTGACCACCGATGGTCGGAAAATCTGAAATCCACCAATTGTTTTTGTGATCGTCTTCTCTGACGACTCTATAAAAGTGGTCGCTATTTTTGACCACTTTCGCGTGTGGCCGGAATTAGCGATGAGGGTTTTTTCAGATACCCAAATTGGTTAGAAAAGTGGTCGGAACATGTGTTTCCTACCAGATTAAGGTCATTTCCGACCACTTGAGGAGAATTTATTGACAAAAAGGGTATTCAAATAATCCATGAAATTAAAGCGCAAAACTATTCCGTAATATCTCTAGACTACATCACAATTGTTCACTTTAAAGGTACGGTAAATTGTATTTTTTTATTAAGATTATTTAAAATGTATAAAATTTTACTCATCTTATTCATAAAAAAAAAGATGACAAGTACTGAAGATGAAGACAAGACAATGCTACCCAAAAGATAATTAAGAAGACTTAGAGAAATTCAAACCAAAACTAGTGTTTATTTAGACTAGCGTTTTAAAAAAGTTGCAAACGTTTATTTTTGTGACAATTATAATCAATCTTCCCTATATTACGTACTTTGAATCACTGATTTAAATAAACAAATTCAACATTCAATTACCTATGCATGAACATCTCCTACATAATCTTGCATTGATATACTTTGAAGTACTTATATTTAAAAATAAACTTTGAGCACTATTCCATTCGCGCAATGCGCATGAGAAACTAGTTATATATTATAAAAGTCGTTGTAAAAAATTATAAATAATATATTAATAGAAGTTATTAAATGCTTGTAACGTTATATTCATTTTAGAGTTTTAATAACTTTTGTAGAATATTTAATATGAATTTTTTTAAGTTTATAAATGTTTGCATGCTATACAAACTTTTATAGACTCATACAAAGTTTGTAGAAATCTATAAAAAATTATGAAAGTGTTATGGAATAAAAGATATAAGGTGGATGTCTAAGGAGAGAATTGAACCCAAGACTACTTAGTGCAAAAGTTGAAGCTTTGTCCATCAAGCTACTTCATCTATAATGAGAAATTATCTGTAAATAATGAATATTATTATATGTGATGGCGGTCCTCAGCCCTCAAAAGGATAACTACAAATCTACAAGATCCAAAGAAGCTAATAGGAATGGAACACGTGACCACACGGATGACAAGGCAAAGCTACATTCTGATCAGCCAACTAGACTAGCCTTAACACTTGTCCACCCTATGCAAGATATTATATTTGTTTAGTCTTAAATCTGATACTATAAATACCCCCTCATCTCTTTGTTCTTACACACACATGATGAAATATTAGCAATCCTCTAAATTCTCTCATTCTACTGATTCTCTGCTGCTATTTTACTTCTTATTATTAATATTATTATTATTTTCATAATACGTTATCAGCACGAAGTCTCGAAGTCAAATCAAATATTATATAAGGTAAACTATATATATATATATATATATATATA
>CM008339.1:27310306-27325255 GCA_002525835.2 Ipomoea batatas
GCGTTCATTTAGCAAGATGGACTATTAATATTATACTATAATAACTATATGTTCATTTTAGTAGACTGCAAGCTCATTTTCAGTGTCTTACAATTCATTTTAGCTTGCAATATATTAAAAATAAACGGGTATCACCATAGCAAGGTAGATTCGGGATACATTATAAATTCTCAATTAGAAAAATCCTTTATGAAAAATAGAAAATGGAAAAAGTTATTGGGGATGTTTAGAAAATGGCGTTTCAGCCAAAAATTGGAGTATTTGTGCTAGTGGAATTTCAATAATGAAATGTTATTAACTATAAAGTTTTTTTTAATAATTATAATATTAATAATTTAAAAAGAGTTAATTTCACCATAGGTCCCTTGTTTTTGTGGCAATTTCAAATTTAGTCCCAGATTATTATTTTTGTCATTTAACCTACCAGAGTATTATTTTTTTTGGATACTTTTAGTCCTTCTCATGACTTTTCCTATATTTAGTAAATGTATTTTTATCATTTTTTATTTTTATTTTGTTATTTTTTCGATTTAATTGGTTTAAGACTTTAGGTAGAGACGAAAATGCCCTAAGAAAAGTCACGAGAAGAACTAAAAAATAGTAATGGCAAAAACATGGTCTAGAAATAAATTTAGAATTGTCACCAAATATAAAGACCTCTGGTGAAATTAACCCAATTTAATCTAATCTAAAAGTTAATAAATGTGAATCAAGATTATGCTCTGTTTGTTTGGTTACCGGCCAGGCCATGGTAAAACGATGGCAAGGGATCTTAGCAAGACGCTAAACCCCAAGTGAGAGGAGAAAGCTAAGCGAAGCAACTGATTTTGGAATATGCACATAAAGATAGAAGGCTGTGCTGACAAGATGACTAACAGATTCAGACTGCTCATCCTCCCAAGCTTCATATCAAACCGACTCAGGCGAACTATCTGTTGATAGATCTGCAACCCAGAAAGCAGCTAACACTTGACGCAAAAGAAAAGCTCATGAGGCTGCAGATTCGCAGAGGCATGGCCATTCGATCTCTAGCTAAGCTAGTACTTGGGACATTTCATCAGCTTCAACTAACAGCGCGCAGGTCAAGAATTTCGTCTCAGGGCTCAACCACAAACTCTTTCCACGGAACACGTACAGCCCAGCAGCTATAAAGAAGGGATCATCACAAAGAGCGCGCGATGCCTCCCCAGCATCCCTCAACAAAATTTCAAATATGATATATATAGGCCCTGTTTGGTAAATAATCAGCCTATCGGCCAATTTTGGCTTATTTGACTACTATTAGTTGTTTGGTTAATAAGCTTTTTGCAACTTCAAAATGCTAAAATGCAAAAGGCTACTCAAAGTAGCCTTTTCAATTAGTTTTTGAGAAAAGAAATTATACCAAACATCTATCAGCTAACAACTAATTTATCAAACAACTTTCTACAATCAGCTAATATTATCAACAAATCATACCTTCTAACCCAAATAGCCAATCAAATCAGCCAACAACCATTTATCAAACAGGGCAATAGTGAAATATGCAAATCCAAGCATTGAAGGAAACTCTATGAGCTCTACCTTCATTTCGCAGGAGCTCAGCATCATATCATTTAGCTCCTCAGCTCTACAGATCACACATTCAGAAGTGCATTGTACAGGACTATACAAACTTGCATATATCAACTTTTTGGATGTCAAAGAAATGAATATGACCCTGTTTGGTAAATGGCTGTTGGCTGATTGGGTTAGAAGGTATGATTTGTTGATAATATTAGCTGATTGTAAAAAGTTGTTTGATAAATTGGCTGTTAGCTGATAGCTATTTGGTATAATTTCTTTTTTGAAAAAGCTAATTGAAAATGCTGCTTTGAGTAGCCTTTTGAATTTTAACATTTTGTAGTTACAAAAAGCTTATTAACCAAAAAACTAATAGTAATCAAAAAAGTCAAAATTGGCTGATAGACTGATTATTTACCAAACAAGACCTATATATGAGTTGAGCATGAGATGGTAGGGCTATTCCCTTATGCCATGGGAAAAGCTTTTCCCAAGCTCCTTTGTATTACTTATTCCTAATCCATCAAGGATAAGTATTTTTTTTTTTTATTACTCCTAATCCAAAAATATATCTATAAACCTTTATAATATAAATAAATATATGATTGTTTCAAACTCCTACGGTAATCAATTGGTTTTCTTTCTTCAAGAAGCAAAAGCTCTTCTCTCTTCGCACTAAAAACTCTTTTGCTTCCTAAGGAATCTGGTGCCAAAGAAACACATGTGGCGGTGCTGCCAACCCTTTGGCTGCAGTCCACTCTCTATTTCGGTGATCTTCACCCAGAAACCACCACAGTAGACCTCGAGGCCGTATTTTCTATTTCGATATTCGCAGAGATGCTGTGTTTGGAAAATCTCTTTGTTCTGCTTTTATCAGTTTATTTATTTATTTATTTTTTTTGTATTTCTCATGGTAATAATTGGTCCCAATATTTTTTTACGTCTATTTGCTTTTCATCACTGAAAATCTCTTTGCATTGAAAGGCCTGGTCCTAGCATTTTATAGGTCTCGGGCATGTCACGAAAAATATGAAGTTAACATATGTTTTTATACATTGATAGAAAATGATTATAATTATTTACAAATAATTATTTATATTTTTTGATCAGCTTTAAAGGCTTTGGCATGGTTAACCATACAACCTTGAGAGGAAAGCCGATGATGATTATGTGGTGACAAAGGGATACACTGTTAATAAAATCTGGGATTGGGAATGTTTTCGTCAAGAACCTTATTGCTTCGGTGACCAGTGTTCAATTAGAGAGCATGTTTAGCAAATATGACATAATAGTGTCCTGCAAAGTCGCCGAGGAAAATGAAAAGAGCAAATGTTTTGGATTTGTTCAATTTGAAACACATAATCCAGTGATTTCTGCTATCAATTCTCCCCATGGAGCAGTGTTTAAAGGGAAGAAGTTGTAAGTTGCCTAGCCTGCCCTCTTTTTAGTACCTTTCCATCCAATCTTTCTTTATACATTATTTGGAATTTAAGACATCCCTTTCTGCTTGTGTATTTTGGCTTCAGATTGTTTAGAACAATCTAATCCGTCTAAATTATTTGGTGTTTTTTTAGATATGTCCATATTTAAGAAGAAAGAAGAGAGGATGATGGATGTATTTAATGAACAAAAATTCACTAATGTGTATGTAAAAGACTTTGATTGCAATATGACAGAGTAGCTCCAAAGAGAGAAGTTTTGCAGGGAATATCAATAGTGCTGTCATTATGAGGGATGAAGAAGGAAATTCAAGAGGATTTGGCTTTGTCAATTTTGATTCGGATGAAGATGCTAGGAAGACGGTTGAGACTCTTAATGGTCAAGTAATAGGTACGTGCATGCATGCTTTAATTTGATGCTTATTATGTATTTCGTCCCCATGGAATTTGATTGTATATATGCTAATGTAAGTAATTTCTTTGTCATCTCAGGATCAAAGAAGTTGTATGTTGTAAGGGCACTGAAGAAGGCTAAAAGGGAAAGACTCTTGAGAATTATCCGGTACTACACACATGAAGGGATGTGTTGGTGAGTGTATATATAATATATAAACATAAATATACAGTTTAATTATCAACTTAATTAAACTTTAGTTAAGATGGATCACATCCTTCAACTAAAGTTACAGATTGATGTCTTGTGATTTTTTTTTTCCTTTTAACATTTGATGTAGATAGAGATCACGGGGTTCAATTCGAATTCAAGTTTATTACTTTATAATAATTACTGTGATTTACTATAAAGTTACATCTTGAATCTTAATTTGCGAAATCAATAAAATGATAAATAGATAAATAATATCAAATCTTGAGTCTTTAAAAAATTCAAAAAAAAATCTTGTTAAAATGAAATGATGTCATTTAGATTACTCACATTAATTGACTAATCTATGTAAGGTTAATACTATCTAGGATTTTTCAACTTTCAAATTGTTATCATGTATAGTCTAAATTAATCACTTATGATTCTTTAACTATAAAATTTTAATCACTTTTTTTTTCGAAAATTTTTTTAATCACTTATTATTCTTTAACTATCAAATTTTAATCAGCGGTGGTCCTTTTAGGACGATCATTGACATGTACATAATCACATGTCGTGTTTCCCTCCTGGAAGCTTCTTCACAGCCTTTGCGGGAGGATTGTGAAAGTTCACTGTAAAATACATGCATGGACTTATGGAAAACATGCATCGTCCTAAAAGAAGACCAAAATAACTTCGAAAGCGGTGAGTTAATTAAGGGTGCCATGTTGGAAAATAGAGGCAACGCCAACTAATCCTGGCACTCTTTAGGAAAAGGAAAACAACTAAAGAAAAAAATGAAGTCTGTGTCGGGTTAAAATAACACTGCCTTAAAAACATTATTTGCCCAGTAATGCTGTAGTTAAGGATCTAGTCACGCTTCCGACAGGTTACATGATGGAAGTAGTTTTCGCGGTGGATGTAAAGAAGTAGGGGTTAAAACGGGAAGAAGTTCCTGAGTATCGCTCTTAAGGAAGGCAAGGAGGGGGTCGGTAAGCAAGGGATTAATCACAAGAGCACCTACTCTTCGAAAGCTAATCCTAGGATAGAAGGTGTGTATCATGCTAAGGTAAAGAAACAAAGCCAAGGAATGACAAACAATTGAGTGAAAAGAGGACTTGGACCAACTTAACAAGCATGTACTCTCTTGATTTCCTATAGGACTAGGGTGTGAAAACAGTCGTTGGACACAATTGAGACAAGGTGACAAAGGTTTGTCATTTTATCAAACACGTTGTGTGCCTTCTTGTCTTCCACTCTCCCTTTTCTCAAAGGTGAGAGGGAAATGTGATTGGTGAGGTCTAACACACTCCCTACTCTCGTAGATGAGTGTTCTTAACCTAATTCTCTAGTGTAACCAGCCAAGTTAGCATAGAGTCCAAACATACACCCCAAATCACAATCAAGCATCCAATAAACATCATTCAACCCTAATTTCAAGAACTTTAGCATTCAAGAGGTAACATGCAAGATCAATTGATCCAAATCCACAAAAGATTTAACTATTCATGCTTAGAATTGAAATCAACATTGCAAATGAACACTTGAAAGCAACTAGAATCAAGATCAAATCAACAATCAAATCAAAAACTAAGAATGGAATTATAAGACTAGGAATTGAAATGTTACTTGAGTTGAAGTAGGAATCTTGAATCAATCTTGAGCAATACAATGTTGAAGTGGAAGATCTCCTCTAAATCTAGCTAGATGAATTGAAATTTGATTGGAATTGAAGTTTGGAAGTGTAGGGAATTTTGACCTAAATCTAGAGAGAGAATTTTCTAAACTGAACTAAGATGGAAGTGTGTTGGGATCCCCTGCAAAATGGCTCAATTCCCCTTTTAATTCTCGCCCAACCGCCAAAAGTTACGCGATGGACGCACGTCTGGACGCGCGTCCACTCCGCGTCCAGCGTGACTTCTGTTGCACAGACTTGAAACTTTAGAGGCTTGAAACTTGGACGCGGGCGTCCACCCCGCGTCCACTGCGCGTCGACAGCAGACTTCTCAAACTTCTGCGTGCTGGAAATTGGACGCGGGCGTCCACCCCGCGTCCACAGCAGACTTCTGTTCTGCTGTGCAAAACTTCAGAGGACGATATTTCGGACGTAGGGGCGGACACGCGTCCACTACGCGTCCAAGGCCTGTTCTTTGCTCCAACTTCGGCCCGTGAATCTATCTCCGAAATTCATGCCATTTTCCACCTTGTTGCACATCGTTTTACCTACAAAATGATTAACCAAGCGTGGAACGGGGTCCAATGGCAATAACAAGCATTTTAATGCAATTAAGGGCCAAATCAAACATAAAAGCTTTCAATTGTGCGCAAGATGATCCTAGAACGACCTTGTAAAGGTGGCGTCTTTTGCACTTATCAAAATTTCCACACTTTAAGTCTTGCTTGTCCTCAAGCAAGCTATCCTTGAACAAGCAACACATAAGTGCAAAGGATGCCACAAACTTTGATATGCAAGAAAGCTTAAGACAAAAGAATGATGTACACATTTGAAATCAATACACTCTTTATGCTATCATGAAAATGTGCCTTCAAACGAACCCTCGATTCTCAATAACGAATATCCCAAGAAACAAAAGCCCTTTGGCTAAATAATCCATTTCAATTAACTCTTTTTTCATACAAATTCAAGAATGCAACCCAAAAAGTAGGTTCACCAATCATTTAGAGCGGGCCACTAGCCGAGCCAACTAGTGGGACCGATGTGCACAAGCCAACCCTATTCGACCGCCCTTATAACCTCAAGACCACTAGATAGTAACGTGAATAACAAAAGGCTACAAGGGTTTCTACTACCTCTTAGGACCAACCATCGGGCGACCCGATCTCACATGGAGCCCCATGTTTTTTCGAGAATAGTGCAATGGGTGCCCGGTCCTAATGGGATAGATATCTCCTTTTCTCATTCCCCAAGATAACCTCATCGGGCGACCCGACTTCACATGGATCTCCATGCTTTTTCGAAGACGGTGCAATGGATGCCCGAATCTTGGCGGAATGGCTCTCTTTTCATTTTCTCGTCTTCTAAGACCTCGCATCGGGGCAACCGACTTCACGTAGAGATCTACGCTTTTTCGAAGACTGTACAATGGTTGCCCCAACGTCCTAGCAAGACGGCATTTTTTTCATTTCCTAAGGTGGCCTCATTGGCTCTTTTGGGGTTTTGGCTTCTTTGGGTTCTTTTTGAACATAAGATAGTAAGCTTCACCTTCACAACCCCACACACCACCTTCGGGAGAGCAAAACAAAGAATTAAATTCATTTTTCGGGCTTAGTGAAAATTATCTTACTAGGGTTGACAAGTGCACACTCCTACTTCGTTACCTCCTTGACCATGGTTCGAACTAAATCAAGGGTGAACATCGTGCAAGCATGCAAACATCAACCACTTTAAAAGTGTACACGAGTTTTCTTTCAAGGGATATTCCAAATTGAGAGTCAAATGTTCCTTCAAAGCACGCATTTTCTAAGATAGATTAAACAGTGTATTCACTTCAAACATATGCACAATTCTACGCTAAGCATCACTTAGTAGATCAAAGTTTTTAAGCACAACGGTGCTTCCCTTTCCACACTTTAGAACGAACATCGTCCTCGATGTTCACATTATACACATGGTGGGAAAGTCAAAGGTCTATACAAAAGCTATGCCCCTTTCCACACTTTAAAAGTGTGCTATGGGCTATAAGGATCACACAAAAAATGCTTTTATGAATGATTCAAAACATGCAATGCAATGTCATACCATCTCCCGGTTTCCACACTTTAAAACGAAAGCATATAGGTAATTAAATAAGTAAGGGAGATAAAGAGACTCCCCTACGTTCTCAAAGCTTTACACTTTTGTGCATATGTCTTCTCCCTTTTCCTTGGTATTCCCTGCACATCATGAACTCAAAGCACATTCCTCAAACATTTGAATTAGCTATATTTAGAGGGTTACTAAGCAAGATAAAGAACTAAAATTGAAATGAAGCAAAAAAGCAATAACATAACAAAATTATGAATTAAAAACAAAACAAATGTGCATAACGGAAATAAGCAATAAAACTACAAAACTCAAAACTACAAGGGTGCACGTCATCAATCTCTCGAATCATAAGGCTCCTCTCCTTGTTGCTCAAGGGTAAGCCTCCTCACTTCCATTTCGATCTTATCCACTCGGTGTTGGAGTTCTTCAACGGCTTCACATAGTCCTCTTTCTCTTCCTTCACGCTCATCATCATAAGGACCATCCGGTATCAATCCGAGTAGGATGCAATCCCCCCTATCCATAGGTCTCATCGTAGTTGCTACCACCTCTCTTGAAAAAGCCTCCCAAAATCCTAGAGCCTCGCACAACCCACTAACCAAAGGTCCTATATATGAAGATATTTTGGCTATCTTCATAGCTTTGTCTTTTTAAGAACTTATTACATAATTCAGCCATATGTATGGGTGTTTCGGTGTACATGCTCCATAGGATGAGGAGTTCTCCTCTTGTGATATTGTCATTTGGTGTCCGCCTTCCCAACCACGACCTAGCAATGATATGCTACATAACCGCCAACTCCGAGAGCTTGATGTACTTTGCACTTGTGTAAGATGCTCTCCATGTAACCCCCGGTCTAGATATACTCCACCAAAAGAGTTCGGCTTGGTGCTCATTTGCAAAGTCATCAATGAGATTTGCATACCATTCTTGCCTTTGATCATCAAGGGTGTAAAACCCTAGCAAATTCCCAAGCTCATCGGACGATATCTCATATTCCTTGTGGAAGATTTTGAACTTGATGCTTGGTTGTTGGTGGTTGTGAACCTCCTCATTGCCTTCTAAGGTGGATATAAACTCCCTCACAATGGGGGTGTATGTGTCATACCTCCAATTGCAAATAGTTCTCCAAAAAGGTTGGGTTGTCATTCTTTCAAACTCCATTTGGATGCCTAGGATATCTAGGATAGGGGTGTCCATAACTCCACTCAATTATCTCCTTGTTCCAAAAATGCCTATACCTAAAGAGGTCTTCGACATCTATCATAAGTCCTCGATTGACAAACCCCTCATTAACCATCTCCCTTTCTTCACTTGACGAATCTTCATAGTTCCCCCGACTTGATTCACCCCTTTCTATAGTGTGTCGGGGTACCATCATATCCGCTCTTGATAGTCCCTATAGAGCAATTCAATTATAAGGCTACCAATAATCATATTGTTATCAAATCTAGCACGGTCTAGTCCCTATATATTTTTTTTGGGGTCTTTTTTTTTGATATTATAAGAAGTAAAACATAAGACTCAAAATTAATAACAACTAAGGAATAAAATCAACATCAAAAGTGCAATATTGAAAGAAAAGTAAACTAAAGCATTCATCAAGCACAAATTTAAACAACCAAATAAACAAAACAAAGAAATAAGGTCGGCACCCCACGCACGAGACACCTAGTGTTCAAGCTAGACCACAACACCATTCCACTAATCACTCGAGCAACCCTTCAATATGATCCGTCCCCACCCTGTGAGGGGGGTGGGAACCTATGCTCCATCCAAAGCCTAAGCTGCTCGATGGCCTGAAACTGCTGCTCCTGTCTCTCCTCATGTCTAGCAAAAACCTCATGTTGCCTTGCAAGCTCTTCATTATGCCTGGCGACCGCCTCATCCTGGAGGTCCATGCGCCGGTTGTAGGTGTCCATTGCATGTGTATGCAACTAAATCTGTAATGCTCTCATCGAGGCCCAGTCATGTACCTCCGGGTACTGCATGTACTCGGGAGGTATCTCTTGTTCTCCCCCCTTCTCCTGCGGTGGCTGCTCCTGGTGGTGCATCGGCACATCAACAATCCTGGGAACGTAGCTCCGACTGAGCTGCTCCACCCCTAATGGTCCCATGGTGGCTATTCTTTTCTCACGGGCCAACTCCCTATGCAGACCCAGCCCCTGGCATAGTCGTGTGACCATGGGGCCGATCCATACGTAGGGGCACTTGTCTTGTGCCTAAGTCTGGAATCACTGCTGCACCATGCACGCCATTTGGATGGGCTCATTCATTTCTAAGCTCCACAGTCGGAATAGGTCTGTCTGATACACCTTGTGGAAGTTCTTGTTCCGTCCTCCGAATGTCAGGCCGAGAAGAAGCTTTAGAACCTTTAATGCTGGGTTGAGGATCTTCACGGTGTTTGGCTTGGCCCCGATGAACCTTCCCGCATTGCCTCCGGTGATTCTATGCCAATAAGCTTCCAACACATCATCGGATTCAAAGTCCCACGGGAGGTTACGGTACTCATCTGTATACATCTCATCTTGGGTGTAAAACCCAAGATATCTCCCCAATTGTATTATCGAGACCTGGTACTCCTGCCCAAATACTGTGAGTCTGTGAACTTCATGGAAGGGATGCAGTGGTGGCTTGATGGCACCGGTTCGTAGGTGGCTATAAACTCGTGGACCACCGGCTCATAAGTATCATCCCTCCAACTGAAGAGATGGTCCTAGTATCTTTGTGATGCCATCCTTTCCACTTCTTCCCGACACCCGTAAAAGTCGAGTAGTGGAAAATCGAAATAGATCCCCCCGAGACACCTTCGGATTGGAGTTCCTCCACTCTTGCCAGTTGTATTCCATCTAGATGTCCTAAACCTTGGCCTCCAGGAGCCACGACGTCGCTCACGCCTTGCACACCCCCTCTACTTGATCCTCCAACATCATGCTTGATCTTCTTAGCCCGTTCCTTACTTCGCGTTCTTGGCGGCATCTAATAAAACAATTAAACACGTAAGCCACAACCTAGTCAATTCTTAGGCAATTATGCACTCAATCAAGCAATTATAACAAATCAAGGCTTTGTTAGCTCAAACAAACAAGTTTAAGAATTTTCAAGAAAGTCATGCCATTTAAAAAAAAAACTCTATGTTCCATGCTTGATTGACTATCTATATAAAGGCAAAACACACCATAGCAAGACAAACAACAATTAACAAACTAACTCTTTTTCTCACAATTAAAGTTTGCTAGACATAAGAATGTCACTATTTAAGCATAGCAATACTACACGTGCCTTTCATTTGGGAATTTAAAAGATGTAACATGCATCAAACATATAGCTTCTATTTCATCATGCATCCACCATTCATAACACAATTCAAAAATCCCCAAATTTCATGATTTTAGCCATTATCAATCACAATTAGACACAATGTAGTGAACACTTCCATCATATATCAACAACATAATTCCATTTCCATCATACATCAACAATACAATCCTATTTTCATCATATATCAACAATTTCATACCAAAATTCAAAAAATCCCCAAATTCATGAAACTAGTAATCCACAATTTTCAATTAAGCATAGTGCATTGACATAATTCACAAATTGGTTCCATACAATCCCTTAACTATCATCCAATTTCATGTTTCAATCACTAATTCCAACAATAAAGCTCAATTTAACAAACCCAAATTCTTCCACCATTAAAGTAGGGTTTCAAGCTTTTTCAAAAATCAAATTCATGTTTTAACCATTCAAAATGCAATTAATCCATACAAGAATGTTCTTTTCAACATAGAGAATCAATTTCAAACAACAAACAAGCCATGCAATGGTAAAAACAAGAAATCCCAAATTAAGTTCTACAACAATGGTGAAAGCTTAAAATAGGTTGAAGAAGATGAAACATACCTTGGATTTGATTGTGGAAGTAGTTTGTATTGAAGAAAG
Source organism: Ipomoea batatas (assembly GCA_002525835.2). Lineage (NCBI taxonomy): Eukaryota > Viridiplantae > Streptophyta > Magnoliopsida > Solanales > Convolvulaceae > Ipomoea > Ipomoea batatas. The sequence goes on from CM008339.1 coordinate 27,321,585, forward strand.
CTTTGAACTTTTGGCCTTAAACTAGCTTTGAACTTGAGAGGAACTTACTTGGGTGATTTTAGAGAGCTTGGGCGTCCGCAAGAATGAAGAACAAGAAGAAGAAATTGGGTTTTAAACCCAAACTCGCGTCCGAATTGGTCTGGCCGAACCGCTGGACACGGGCCGGACGCGTGTCCGGCCGTGCGTCTAGCAGAGGTCAGTTTGCTTTCTGCTTCGGCTTGTGTTTGGACGCGGGTCGGACGCGGGCGTCCATGCCGGCGTCCGATTTTCTACTCTCTGAATCTGTTTCGGCTTCTGATGGACGCAGATTGGACGCGGGCGTCCATGGGGGCGTCCATCAGAGAGCTCTCTGAACCTGAAGCTGTCTGCTGCTTTTGGGCACTGGACGCGGGCTGGACGCGCGTCCAGCCTGGCGTCCAGGCTCTGTTTCTTTGCCAATTTTGATCTTTTCTCGTTCTTCCCCAGTCCTTTTGATTTCACCTCCTGTGGTTATGCAAAAACACACTAAATCTAAAGGTAAGACATGAAAAATAAAGCACGTAAAAAGTGAAAATAACCTCGGGTTGCCTCCCGAGAAGCGCCACGTTTAACGTCTTTAGCCCGGCGTTTTTGTAAGCTCACTCTTCAATTTGAATCAAACGCAAGGTGTTCGCCTCGCGTGTTTCCATTCCTCCAAAATACCTTTTTTCTTGGTGCCCATTTACTTTGAATTCACCCTTGTCCGGGTGTGCAATTTGAATAGTTCCATACGGAAAAACTTTAGTAACTGTAAACGGTCCGGACCATCTCGATTTGAGTTTTCCCGAAAAGAGTTTAAGTCTTGAATTGAAAAATAGCACTTGGTCTCCTTCCCGGAATTCTTTTCCCTTTTTGATGTGCTTGTCGTGATATAGCTTCGTTCGTTCTTTGTAGGCACGTGAGTTCTCATAAGACATCAATCACCATTCTTCTAATTCATCCAATTGCCAAAGCCTTTCGCGCCCGGCTAGGTCTATGTCACTATTTAGTTTCTTTATGGCCCAATAGGCTTTGTGTTCTATCTCCACCGGCAAGTGCCACGCTTTCCCGTACACTAGTCTAAAAGGGGTGGTTCCGATCGGAGTTTTGTATGCCGTTCTAAACGCCCATAGAGCATCATCTAACTGGTCGGGCCAATCTCTCCGGTGAATGCCAACCGTCTTTTCCAAGATTGCTTTAATGTCCCGATTGGCATTCTCTACTTGTCCACTAGTTTGGGGGTGGTATGGTACTCCCCCCTATGTTGGACTCCGTACTTGGCCAAAATCCTTTCCATAGATGAATTTCTAAAGTGCGTTCCTCGGTCACTAATGAGAACTCTTGGTACTCCAAATCTAGTGAACAATTTCTTAAGAAAACCAATTACACTCCTAGCATCATTGTTCCTCAAGGCTTGCGCCTCCACCCCTTTGCACTCGGGAATGGTCCTACGAAATAAATGCCCCAAATGTCGAAAATTTCACATGCTAAGATGTATGTTTGAGGCATCTCGTTCCTTGCGGTGATGTTCCCAACTCTTTGGCACCGATCACAATTCGAAACACAACTTTGAGCATCCCTAAACAAAGTGGGCCAATAGAAACCCGCCTCAAGAACCTTCCTAGCAGTTCTATTGCTCGAGTAGTGACCTCCGGTTGGTCCGGCATGACAGTGGCCCATAATTTCTAATCCCTCTTGCCCCGCTACACATCTCCTAATAACTTGGTCCGCGCACACTCGGAACAAGTAGGGATCATCCCAGAAGTAGTGCCTACTCTCCGCTACAAATTTTCTCCTTTGGTGCACATCAAAGTAGCTCGGGATAACACCTCCTACAATATAGTTTGCAATGTCCGCATACCACGGCACATCATGCATCCACTTTAAGCAACCTTTCCTCCGGAAATAACTCCGCAATTCTAGCACTCTTCTCTCCTAAGTCCGGGTTTTCAATCCGGGAGAGATGATCTGCTGCTTCATTTTCTTTCCCTTTCTTATCCTTGATCTCGATATCAAACTCTTGAAGTAAAAGGACCCATCTAATCAATCTTGGTTTAGCTTCGGCCTTAGACATTAGATACCTAAGGGCCGCATGGCCCGTGAAAACTATTACCTTAGATAAAAGAAGATATGACCTAAACTTATCGAGGCCAAAGATGACCACTAGCAATTCTTTTTCTGTGGTAGTGTAGTTTTGTTGAGTCTTATCCAGGGTTTTGCTCGCAAAAGCTTTGGGTTGAAAATGTTTCTCCTTCCATTGTCCCAACACTACTCCTACCGAATACCCGCTAGCATCGCACATCATCTCAATGGGTAAACTCCAATCCGGTCCCACTAAAATTGGTGCACTTACTAATTTCTCCTTGAGGGTATTAAAAGCAACTAAACACTCTTCTCCAAACTCAAAATCTATATCCTTCTCTAGAAGCTTAGTCAAGGGTCTAGCAATCTTGGAAAAGTCTTTGATGAAACGTCGGTAGAAACCGACATGTCCTAGAAAGCTTCTCAAACTAGTTACCGAGTTAGGAGGCGATAGGGTGTCTATAACGGATGTTTTTGCTTTGTCTACTTCTATTCCTTTGTTCGACACCTTATGACCTAGCACTATTCCTTCTTCCACCATGTAATAGCATTTCTCCCAACTAAGTGCTAAGTTTACCTCCAAGCATCTTTTGAGTACTTTTTCTAGATTGCTTAGACATTCGTCAAAAGTTTCCCCCCAGATAGTAAAGTCGTCCATGAATACCTCCATAAACTCCCCTATATAATCCTCGAAGATCGCTAACATGCATCTCATAAAGGTAGCCGGCGCATTGCACAACCCGAAAGGCAGCGCCGGTAAGCAAAGGTACCCATAGGACAAGTAAATGTAGTTTTCTCTTGATCCTCTAACGCTACCGGTATTTGAAAATAACCACTCATACCGTCCAAGAAGCAATAGAAAGCATGTCCACTTACCTTTTCTACCATTTGGTCAATAAAGGGCAACGGAAAGTGGTCCTTCCTAGTGGCATCGTTCAATCGTCTATAATCAATGCAAACGCGCCACCCCGTCACACTACGGGTAGGAATTAGTTCTTCTTTATCATTTTTCACTACCGTTTGTTAGGAACATAATGTAATAGGTTTTGATGATACCAAATGTAAATCAGAATCCCCTAAGTCTCGAAGAATAGGAATCTATGTAAGTTCGACAAGTAAACTAAGAGCGAAAATATAACCGGGTAACTTTGAGCTCAACTCGGAAAATATTTAAGCTTAAGGTAAAATTGATTGAACATTTTAGATGTTTCGTGTTGTAAGTCTATAGTCAGATCAGAAAGAAGGCACGAGACAACACTTGAGGAATAAGGGTCTGCGAGACATCAACTAAGTCTCGAGACATAAGCAGAGTTCGAGAGATAGAGTCTCTCGAGACATCAATCCAGTTCGAGACATGGATTCGAGACATCAGTCAGGCGAGACACCAAACTAAGTCTCGATACACTGACACTTCTCCATAGGGCTGAACGGCAGTAAAGGAAGCTTGGATTAAATTAATCTATGTTTGGAGAAGAAGAATATCATGGAGATAAAGAAAGGTGCCTACAGAACGTTATGGGATCTACCGGAAGTGGATGCCACGTCAGAATTGCACAACAAACGGATAGAAAGTGCACCAACCCAAGGTCGGT
>CM008339.1:27394274-27409573 GCA_002525835.2 Ipomoea batatas
TGAGGTAGTAGCATGCATGTGCAGATATGTAATGGAGTACAGGTTTTAGTCAAACGCGACATTTGGTTCCGCCACCGTGGCTTAGCTTTCTTTTGCCATTTGCTTCCAGAATGCATTACGGTTTGTTGGTTATCTTTCCTTTGCCGTGAGTGAGACAAAACTTTCTATAGTGGTTTTCAACGCTTTACACTCCATAGATCATGTCAATGGTTTTGGTGATATGGGAAGTACTTAATTGCTTATTACTTTTGTCAACTTTGGCACTCCCCATGCATTAATTAGTTGGGTGGTTGACCAATTTGCTGCTTCTTACACGTTTTCAATGATAACTAATACCATCCACAATAGGTATATATTTTGAGGAGCTTTTGTTAGATTACAAGGAAAGAGGAGCCAATGATCTTATGGTCTAGTGGCACACGATTGCTCCATGTGGAAGAGGGTGGGTTTGAGTCTTAGTGGAGACGATGCTGATTTTTTGTGCTTCAGGTTGAGAAAGTAGTGACAGATCCTACATTGTAACAAAGTCAGTAGTACTCAAAAACCACCCCTAAATCTCTAATGGGATGCTATAACATCTATACTTTAGTGGAATTTGCCTCATTTCATAAAGGAGTCTAGCACTCTAGCTAGCTAGCACCTCTCTTCTTCAAGTCTTCTCTATAATTTTGTGATTTGGATTGGCATATCACATATGTATCATTCTCATTCTGGATCAATATTAGTGGTCTAGCTATTTCAAGAAATATATGTATCCATGATCACTTATGAGTGCTGCTTCACTTCTTTATAAATTTGGGTTTAATGCATCTTTTACTATGTTTATCAATCATGTTAAAGGAAAATAAAATTTCTGTAATATTATTGTGAAGTGTGAGATGAAGTTGTACAATAAAAAATAGAGATTTCATTTTGTTGATAATGTGAGTTAGATATTACCTTGGTTGTTTTGGGGATGAATAAAATGAATGATTGACTCTTAATCCTTGGGTAAAAATCAGAACAAGCTCAAGCTTGACCTTATGTATTTGTTTTGGGAATGTTCATCACATTAAATCTGTTTATGAGAGTAATACTTGTGTAGTAATTCTTTAATTATTTATTTACTATATAAAGTAATTAAATGCAACTTTCTTTATTTTTGACTGACTTGCAAATTAAAGTAAAAAGAGACAATGATACATTATTATTTAAAAACGAATTTGAATGAAAATTCAAATTGATCGAGTTAATTCTTTCAACACATTTCGGGGGTGTTTGGTTATTGGCTTATCAGCCAAATTTTAGCTTATTTGATCAAGTTTAGCTTCTTTGACCTATCAATAAGCTATTTTGAAGTGTTTGGTAAATGGCTTATTAGCCTTGGCTTATTGGGCCAATAAGCTGAAAATTGAAAAGCTAATGAATGTAGCTTTTTTCTATTAGCTTGTTGGGATTAATGAGTATATTGACTATTTTGTCCTTTGAAATCAATGGAATTTACTTATAAATGGGTGGTGGTTTGTTATATTTAAAGGTTGAAATAATACAATACACGCATACTCTTAAATGTCATTTTACATTTAATCAGCTACTAGTAACCAGCTAATTTACCAAACAGTTTTTTATAACCAGCTAATACAACCAGCTGGTCAAACCAGTTAACGCAAGCAACCATCAACTACTAGCTAAACCAACCAGCTATCAGCTATAAGCCACCAGCCGTTTACCAAACACCCCCTTCATGAATATTGCCAATGAACTTGTGGCCAAGTGACATATAGTGATTTTTTCAAATGGAAGGTCATGAGATCAAGTCTCAGTTGAGGAGCGTAGTACGGGAAGGTCATAGGATTGTGCATACAAGTGTGTAACTAGTATAATAGTTTTTTGCAGTTATAGGTTCGTTTGTTTCTTTAGTTTGGGATAATATGATTACATTCTATGTAAGATATACATGTTTTTGTTTTATAAGTCTTGTTTAACAATTAGCTATTAGGAATTAATTAGTAGATTGTATTAGTAGTTAGTTTTTAGCTAATTTGTTAGTTAGTTTGGCCAACAAGTAGTTTTGTGGAGAAGTGTATAAACAAGTAAATTGTTTATTTTAATTGATAATATGTAAAATGACTTTTAAGAATAATAATATATTAATTATTAATGATTACATATAAATAAAAATATTTTAATAATTATTCTTTATAAAAAAAAATTAAAAACTCCTTTGCATAAACAAACACATAAAATTTAAAATTTAAAATAAAATAAAAATATGTGGGTTAAAATAAAAAGTTTTAAAAATGAGGAGAGGAGAGGGAGTTAAAAGAATTTGATACTTTTTCTCGAAAAGTCAAATTGAAACGTTGTTTTAAGTAACTTTTTCAAAATTGAATTTTTGAGTCTAGAATGCTGATCATAAAAGCTATTTACGGGATACTCAAATAGTCATATTGGTCAAACAATTAAAGTCAATCAAAAAGTTAAATGATATGTGAAAATGTCATTTACAAGCTAGACAACGAATACAATAAACTTGTTATGTTGCCACTCATTACTTAGCTTGTTTTGGTTTAACCGCAATGTGGTGCAGCTCTCTGATCTTTCCATTATAGGACGGTATGTATCGATTATTTGTATCGTTAAGCCCCTATAGCTCAGTGGTAGAGCGTCAGTCTTGTAAACTGAAGGTCTGTAGTTCGATCCTGCATGGGGGCAAGCGGCTTTTTTGTTTTCCTTTTTTTCTTAAAAAAATAAAATTATTTTAAGATCTTATCACTTATCAGTGCTATGTTTATCCAAAATGGGCTGTTTGTTGATGCAGCGGATGAGGCCTGATGGCATAACCTCAGTCCATAAACTTGAAGATAAAAGAAAGATGTAACTAAAAAGAAATAAGTAACTACAGTCCATAAAACTTGAAGAGACAAGAAATAAGTAACTATGGCATTTACTAGTATGGCAAATTATACAATGGATCAAAGTTCACCTTATATTGTTTAAAGATTTTTGAAATGTTTGTATTTGTTTGTTAAGTTTTTTAAAAATATTGTTCATGTTCATTTGTTAAGCGTTTATGAATTAAAATAATGTATTTATGTGTTATATTAATAATGTATTTTATAAGTTAGAATAATATATAATGTATTTTGTATTAGAATAATGAAATTTTTGAAGATATGTATTTTATGAGTTAAAAAATGTAAGATAGGTATTTTATGAGTTAAAAAATGTGCTTCATGTGTTAGAATAATGTATTTCATGAGTTAAAATAATATACCTTATATGCTAGAATAATATATTTTATGAGTTAAAATAATGTATTTTATATGTTTTAGGATCATGATCCATGCAATAATGATTGTGTCAAATAGGTAGGTTAACTTGAAGCTTGATTTGGACCCAACTCGTTTGGGCAAATATGGGCTGACCTTGTTGCTATAAGACTTGGATTTGGGTTAATATGTAAAAGGACTCAAATTTTACTGTGTACATGCATTAAAATAGTGTCGTTTTAATTAATGAAAATAAACGGATGAAATGTCTTCAGTTTCGCGCCGTTAATTTTCAATTTATATACACTACAGTTCCTTTTCAACACAACTGCAGTTCCTTTTCAATATAATTGGGGTTTCATTCGACATTATACAATCAAATATGTGAAACTATTATTTAGTTTCTTTTCAACACAATTACAGTTTCTTTTATAATACACTGCAGTTTCCTTTTAACTACAGTTTCATTAGGCAATATACACTCAAAAATGTGAAACTGTTATTTAGTTTCATTTTATATACATTACAGTTTCATTTCAACACAACTACAGTTTTATTTCGATATAACTACAGTTTCATTTGATAATCTAAAAATAAATGTGAGGTAGTATCTTTTGAGATGAACTGTAATATTATTTACAGAGCTCCGTTAAAACTTATGACAGTCGTTTCTCTTACTTGAAACAACGCCGTTTTTGTGACATTGTAGACGATGGTCCATCATATAACGGCTGGTCAAAGGAGGTTTTGGTTTGCAATTACATGTGTAAGGGGAATTACCACTTGATTCCCCTACCAGCTTGGTGATCAACCTATACTAGGAGTTCATATAAACCGACATAAAAAAAAATTTAAAAAAAGTTCAAGTCAAGGAGTGAACAAGCGAGCTGGTAGCTCAGCTATATCCATCTAAATATCTCAAACGATCATAATGATAGCAGAGTTAATTGTGTTCAACAGATTTTGTGCTAATGTTATATCAAGGATGAGAAGATTTGACATGCGTAATTATTTCATTCGCAATCATTTGAAAATTGTAACTCTAAAATAACTAGTATAAATACTACTTTTGTAACTTGACGAGGGGAAAACAATTTGAATATGTTTTCATTATTATTAGTTTTGAGAATTTTAAGCTACTCAAAACCTTTTCTTCTTCAATATTACTATTACATTCTCTTTCATCACATTAAGTAAGCTTTAATTCAACTTATAATTTCATGTTACGATCATAGCATTCATATTTACAATAACATTGACACCATTTGTGAGGATATTTAGATATAAAAAGGAAAAAAAAAAAAAAGTCCTTGTTGATTCAAATTTGAAAAGCTAAGAACATTGCTCTATTATTTTTTTCTTCATTGTTACCATTTTGAAAATCGAATTGAAGCAATCAGGCCACATTCCATTCAAATTGTTGACATGGCCTTATCATTTACTCAACAAGCTAGACCACCTAATTCCACTAGAAAAGGGCAGACAAAACACAAAACATGGAGGGTCCAATGAGCCTCCGAGGTTTAGATCAGAGTTAGTTTTTTTTTTTTGAAGATAGATCAGAGTTAGTTTTACTCAGTGAATTTTACATTATATTATTGATGCTATATCAAAGAAGATGGTAGAAGACATGTATGAGAAGAGATGACAATTATAGTCATTTCATTCGTAATCATTTGAATACTGTTACTTAGCTTTAAGAGCTCCAAGTTACTCAAAGTCTTTTCTTCTTCAATAATATTACTAATACATTACCTTTCATCCCATTATATATGCTTTATTTCAACCTATGATTTCATATTACGATAACGTTCGTATTAACACTAACAAATTGAAGCTCTAAAGCTTAAATCCCCAAAAAGTTGAGAGCGAGTAGAATATCCTTGATTCGATGCAAGCCTTTGTGGTGCATGTTAATTAGATTGCTTATATTTGGCCTTTTGACATAATCTTAGAATTGGTTCTAGAAAATGACCAGACCAAAAATTTCATATCAAAACTTGAGAGAAAAGTTAAACAAATTGTTGTGGTGGTATATTCTATACGATAGCTATTTGAACATATATATCTTGTTCTATATTATTCATATATTGATATTACACTGATCATGAAACTGAATCTAAACACAAAACTGGTAATATATATATACACACAGTACAGGTAGATGCCAAACACAATACATGTATGTATATGTCTGCGGATAAATTAGCTACAGATAATTAAGAGGATATTTCTAAATCTCTATAATGAAAAAATGACAACTATCTCTAGCTGACGTCACTGTGACACCTTCACGATCTAATCTTATTGAACACTTTAACTAATTTAATATTCTAATAATGTAACAGCACTTTAGCAGTGGGTGGTCCTTGATTCCACCAACTTTTTGCTATCATGATGATGGGCAAACCATTCTTGAAATATTCGTATAGCTAGATTCAAACTTATTAATTAATAACGTATTATTACGGACAAGATACCAATTTAATCAGCAAGAATCTCTGTACAAAGAGAGACAGGGAGTAGTAGCAGTTGTAGATGCATGTATGCATTCTAGTATTTGGACCAAGTTGTCTTGGATAATGTTTGGTTGTGTGATGATGATGAATGGTGTCCCAAGGTCAAAAGTTTTCTTTGTGGAAGTCAAATTTGGTGAATGTCTTGCGTGAAAAATCCAAGGCTAGTTGTCTTAGCTCTGTTGTTAGAGCTGGTGCCCCACAATAGAAAACCCCTGCAAAACACAAAGGTAGAACCCACACTTAGTCATCATGATAATGTAGTTTAAAATAAATAATTAAATATAATATAATTAGTCATCATAATATAATTTAATAGCTATGAGCCTATTATTTTTGAAATCCTACAAAAGCTATTAAGATATTTACCATAAATTTCAGTAACCTAACACTCTAGGGTAATAGTAAGTGAAAACAGAAAAGACAACTTTCTTATAATCCAAGAACTACCAGAGAGTGAAAACCCTTACTCCTCCGACTAGGACGGAAAAGAATTCTTCCCTGTAATAGAGATAAGGTGGGATTTTGGGAGAAGGAATTGAGACAAGAAACAGAACCCGGCCTCGATAGAGACTGAAAAGAATTATTTTTCACAAGGGAGATAATGGCAAGACTTTAGTCGTAGGGTGGGAACAAGAAATATACTCCCAACCCCATTTTTGGAACTATATGATCTAGTGTGCAATTTTTTTTTTTGAATATAGTTTAAGATAGAGTAGATATATATGAAGTGCAGCTAGCTAGCATCCACTACCTATAGTGGCTGTTACTTTCAAGGAAGGCTAGGTGAGAAATGAAGAAAATGGTTAAGGTCCACTCACCAACATTGCTATCGGTGTGATTGAGAGCAATGCGTTTGTAGACGTTACGCCAATTGGGCTTAGCGAAATGGGACCTAGCGCGGGTGCCGGAAACAATGTCGACGCCGTTCTTGGCGAGGTGGAGGGACTGCAACATGGTGATAAGAGCAGACCGAGCGTCTCCCTCTTCATAAACGCTGGTGCAATAATTATGCATCTCTATAACACCCCTATTATCCATCTCCGCAACTTCGTTCATGATCCCCTTGAACCAGTCAAATGACCCTTGCTCCCTCATAACCCAGTAGAAGTAGGCCTTTTTGATCCTGAAGTTCTTGGTGACGCCACCGTTGTTGGAAACTACTCCGCTCTCCATGCGGCTCTCTTCTTCCTCCACCGCCATCATGTTGTTCACGATGTCCTTCACGATGCTGATCATGGGCGTGGCTCTGATCCCTAGCCCTACCAGCAGGACCACCTCGTATTTCTTGTAGTCAAGTGCTGGTGCTCCGTATGGCCCATCAATCAACACCTTTGGGAAACTGTAGTCATCATCACAATATAATTAACAACATTAGAGTTTGCCAAACACCTTGTACTCAGATGGCATGTAGTGATTTTTCCATATAGGAAGTCATGAGATCGAGCGACTATTGAATTCAATCAATTAGCTAATTTTCGATACTTAGCACTCGGTCCAATTTTAAATTCTAAGATATGGAACAGTACATGTTTGTCATACATGCATCTAAAATGTATGGTGTGAAGAATTGGAAAGTGACTTACTTTGGGTTGTTCCCTCGCAGGTAATCAGCTCTCAAGAGTCCACTTCTGCCATTAGGTGGAGGCTGACAAACCTAAACATACAAACAGAGACACACTACTATGATTAACAAGACATCAACATGCTAATTTTTGCTAATTCTGTCTCACGATTGTGATTACAAAGATTGTTTGGGTACAAAATTTACCTCAGAAAAAACAGTTTTGAGTTGCCTGGTCCAATCACCAAGGGTTCTAATGTGAACGCTGACATAGTCATCTCTGGGGGCAGAGGTAATTGAGAAAGGGTGCCTGTAATGTGAACATTGGTCAGCAAAAACATTAAGGAAAATTCAAACAAGGAAGAAATAGTGGAGACAGGCCGAATGGGAAAAAGAGAAATTAGTGACCAAAACAATAATGTTTTTTTACCATTCAAAGGGAGAAACTGCAGCACAGTTGACAAACATGTATTGACCACTTCTGTATCTGAACCCCTGTGGCTTTGACATATGAAGGGACAAAACATTTCCAGCATAGACTGACACCTTCAAGAAAACAAGGAAATTGTCAATAAGGTCATTCTATTCTTGAAACCAATAATAATTTCTGAAATAATAATCAATTTACCTTAAGAATCTTGACAGGCTTAATGCTAGATCTGAATGCTCTGAGCAGTCTTTCACAAGCATAAATTACCATGGGAACAGCCAAGTACATCCATGTCTGTCATTACAGTACAACTTCATCATCAACAAAAAAATTCTGACAAAAATGTTTATTAAAAAAAAAAAAAAAAGTTAAGGATATATACTGACCGTTTTCTTGTACCATTTGTGGGTCAAATAGAGGTTGATACCATGGATGATGAGGAGGGTATAGACAATAACAAAGAGGTGGTGGGAATACCAGAAGGCATTGAAACCAGTAAGCTTGTTAAAGGGTCTTGGCAAGCTAACCCTGCCCCTTCTGAACCATGGACTTGCTAATGTGAAAGCTATGGCCATCAACACCACCATTATAATCCCAGTCACCCCTTCCCACCCCTTCACAAAATGCCAGTAGCTCTCGGGTTGCTCCCCGAAAAATTGCTCCATTGGAGCATACTTCTCAGGGCTCGCGTGTAACAGCTTCGGGAAATCACACGTCAAGTGAGCTATCGCGTGTATTCCCACACCAATCGCCACGCCCACCGCGACCACCTGACCAAACATGTTACCACAGATCAGATAAATTAAACAAACACATAGTCAAATATAGTTGCATACATATAAGGAATATAATAAAATTTCCACATACTTTGTGAAAATTAAGGTTGTCATCGAAAGGGACCGCGACGCCTAACTTGGTCTTGTTCCTGAGCCAGGTGATGGTGTTTCTGCAGACTGGTAACAGGATTATGGCCATGTTGAGCTTCAGTGTTTCTGCAGCACCTTTGGCCAAACAAACACAGACACCCATAACATCATATGCAGCCCTGTTCTTATACTGAACATATTTCCAGGCAAACAGCCCAGCCATGGCTCCAATCCACAGCAAAAGCACCCAAATTCTCTGCCAGTTATCTATCAAGAAGTAGTTGAAATGCTTGAACCCTACCGTTGGCCTCAGCTTCTGGCCTAGCATTTGGCTCACGTTCTTACTGTCATGCCCCCTCACTGATTGGTTCGGAGCTTGCAGTAACAGCATCTCCAAGTTCTCAATCTGTGATATATAATAATTAATAAAGTCAATCACCAATTAGAAATTAATTAGCAGTTGATGTGAGTAGCCACAGACTCTTGAGCATATATATAATATATAAACATAAATGTGCAATCCAACTATCAGCTTAAGCTTTTAGTTGAGATGGAGCATATGCTTCAATTCAGACATAAAACATTAAGATTTGATTAGGATTTAGGACCTTGATGTATCCTAGGTTGCTGGGATCCAGTTCTTCCATAATCATGGCTGCGTATTCATCCGCTTGTTCCTGGATATTGGACAGCTTGTTTGCAGAAGCACTTAGGCTTATGATCTGCACCGTGAAAAATCATCAGTGCCAGAAAACTAAAAATAATATATAAATAGTAAACAATAAATGGAAGACTTTTATACTATACCTCTCTGACTTCTTCTTCATTGATGAAACCATCTGCATCTTTATCAACCCTGCATTTTCATGTCCTCAGATTAATTTAAAAAATTACTAAGGTAGTTTCTTGAGATCTTAAAACTTTTTAAATTATAAGTAATCTTAAGTATGTTCTTACATATCAAAGAAGGTTTGGAGACGAGAATCGAAACTTTGGTCGGCAATTTGGTCCCAGAATTCTTGGAGCTGTGGTTTGTTGATGGAATCAGAGGTTATGATTCTCCTCCGAGCCAGAGCATCAAATAACTCGCCGGCGAAATCCTTGGAGTTGTTCATACCTGAACATAAATTTGTCAGAGGATTTGTTTTGTTTAATTTACTGAATCGACCGATGATAGGTTTATTTATTTATAATTTATTTACCTATGCATTCGCCGAACTTTGCGCGGGGGAGGAGGCCGTTGGAGGAGGCGGTGAGCTGATCGAAGCGCTTCTCGACGGCGGCCCAGCCGGAGGAGCCGTCGGTCTTGCTGATGAACTGGAGCCCTTTAAGGGCCTGAGCAGCGGCGGACTTATTCCGATCCATTCTCCCGCTGGGATGGCTCCGCACGATGCGCTTCAGCTCCTGCGACACTTGGCTTATTCGCGACGAGGCATTTCTGACCCCAGGGTGGTCTTCTTCCCACTCCGTTTATTCAACGGCCCGCTGTACGACTTCCTCTTTATCAATCCCCACCACCATCACCTCCGTGTCAGAGTGCTGGTGCTGGTGCTTGTAACTCTGCTGATCAGAGTTCGACATTTTCCTTTCCTTTCCTTTTCTTTCTTTCTCTTTCCTTCCTCCTTTAAACAACCAAAATATCAAGAATTCTTGTTCATGTTTATTTGTTAAGCGTTTATAAATTAGAATAATGTATTTTATGTGTTATATTAATAATGTTTTTTTTATAAATTAGAATAATGTATAATGTACTTTGTGTTAAAATAATAAAATTTTGAAGTAATATATTTTATGAGTTAAATTAATGTATTTTGTAGGTTTAAGACCATGGTCCATGCAATAATGATTCGAGTGTCAAATAGGTGGGCTAACTGGTAATTTTGTATATTGAGAAGGATATGCTAGAAAATATTAATCTTTATGCAATTATCAATGATTTTGCATCGAGTAAAGCACGTAAAATTTTTTGTCATGATTATTTTTGTATTTAAAAAATTGTTACAAATTTTCTAATATTATTTCATGTTATTTTATATTATCAATTTTTAATATTATTAAATTTAAATCTTAGTCTTTTCATATATGGACCCTTTTTTTTTTTTTAATTTCGCCGCCTATAAAATGTTTCAATGATTATTGCATGGACCATGGTCCACACAGCTGGGTGGAGCATAAATAAAAAGTACATTTTTAATATACTAAAAGTACATTATTTTTTGTACCTAAAGTACATTATTTTAGAGTACAATATTTAAGTACTGAAAATACATTATTTTATATATTCTATGAAATAATGTACCTGCAGTACAAAAATAATATTTTTAGTATAATAAAAATGTACCTTATATTCATGGTTCACACAATAATTTGCCATCATGTTTGGAACGGGCCCTAATGGATGTGAAAGGGAAATAAAACCCTCACTTTATTAGGGAATGAGTTTTGCAATTAATGAGGTAATCAAAACACATAGTAGTGTTTTAAAATTTGTCAATCAAACAATAACAATACTTTGATACCCATTCATAATAACTAAATCTGTCGACCAAACACCCTTAATTCAACCTATAATTTCATGTTACGATCATAGCATTCATATTTACATTAACATTGACACCCTTTGAGGATATTTAGATTAAAAAAAAAAAGTCCTTGTTGATTCAAATTTGAAAAGCTAAGAACGTTGCTCTATTTTTACTTCGTTGTTACCATTTTGAAAACCGAAGCAATCAGGCCACATTGCATTCAAATTGTTGACATGGCCTTCTCATATACTCAAGTAACTCAACAAGTTAGACCAGCTAATTCCACTAAAAAAGGGCAGGCAAAACACAAAACATGGGGTGTCCAATGAGCCCCCGAGGTTCAACAATGGCCTTCATGCCTGTTCTTTAAAACTTTAATTATATCCGCGGGCGTATTTTCGCGGGCCAACTGACTTTCTTACAATCCTAACCCGTAAATTTTGGTCCATTTTGACACCCCTAATTAATATATCACTGCATGCTCATACACATTTAAAGAGATTCATAGCCAAGATATATATATATATGCTAGTTGTTTTCTGCGGAGTAGTTTAATAAAAATTGCAAGAAGAAGTTCAAGCAAACAAGGGTGAACAACCGAACTAGTAGCTAGGCCATATCCATCCAAATATCTAAAGTCAGAATTAGTTATACCCTGCGAATTTTACATTAATGCATGCTATATTAAGGAAGATCGTGGAAGATATGACAATTGTAGTCATTTCATTCCTAACCATCCATTTGAATATTGTCACCCTAAAATAGAAAGGATAAATACTATTTTAATAGCTTGACAAGGGAAAAATTAAACAATTTGAATATATTTCCATTCTTAGTTTCGAGGGGTCCAAGTTACTCAAAGCCTTTAATTTCTTCTTCAATATTACTATTACATTGCATTTCATCCATTATGTAATGTTCATATTAGGATCATAATGTTCATATTTACACAAACAAATTGAAACTCTAAAGCTTAAATACCCAAATTAAAAGGTTGAGAGCGAGTAGAATATCCTTGATTTGATGCAAGCCTTTGTAGTATTAATTAGGTTGTTTAGATTTGGCCTTTTGACATCATCTTAGAATTGATACCAGAAAATGACCAGACCAAAATTTTCATATAAAAACTTAGAGAAAAGTTAAACAGATTGCTGTGGTATATTCTATATGATAGCTATTTGAACATATATATCTTGTTCTATATTATTCATATATTGATATTACACTGATCATGAAACTGAATCTAAACACAAAACTAGTGATATATATATACACACAGTACAGGTAGATGCCAAACACAATACATGTATGTATATGTCTGCGGATAAATTAGCTACAGATGATTAAGAGGATATTTCTAAAATTCTCTATAATGAAAAAATGACAACTATCTCTAACTGACGTCACTGTGACACCTTCATGATCTAATCTTATTGAACACTTTAACTAATTTAATATTCTAATAATGTAACATCACCTTGGTAGTGGGTGGTCCTTGATTCCACCAACTTTTTGCTCTCATGATGATGGGCAAACCATTCTTGAAATATCCGTATAGCTAGATTCAAACTTATTAATTAATAACGTATTATTACGGACAAGATACCAATTTAATCAGCAAGAATCTCTGTACAAAGAGAGACAGGGCGTAGTAGCAGTTGTAGATGCATGTATATATGCATTCTAGTATTTGGATCAAGTTGTCTTGGATAATGTTTGGTTGGGTGATGAATGGTGTCCGAAGGTCAAAAGTTTTCTTTGTGGAAGTCAAATTTGGTGGATGTCTTGCGTGAAAAATCCAAGGCTAGTTGTCTTAGCTCTGTTGTTAGTGCTGGTGCCCCACAATAGAAAACCCCTGCAAAACACAAAGGTAAACCCACACTTAGTCATCATGATAATGTAGTTTAATATATAATATAATTAGCTAGTCATCATAATATAATTTAATAGCTATGAGCCCTATTATTCAATCACAAGGTGTGATAGATATGAAATTGGCTCTATATATACCCCTATTATGTATATATGTATAAACATGTTTGAAACCCTAGAAGCTATTAAGATATTTACCATAAATTTCAGTAACGTAACACTCTAAGATAATAGTAAGTGGAGACAGAAATATGTCCCAATGAACCCTACCCCGATAGAGACTGAAAAGAATTACTTTTCACGAGGGAGATATGGTAAGACTTTAGGGATAGGGTGGGAACAAGAAATATACTCCATCCCAACCCCATTTTTGGAACTATCTAGTGTGATTTTTTTGTTTTTTATTTTTGAATATAGTTTAAGATAAGAGTAGATATATATGAAGTGCAGCTAGCTAGCATCCACTACCTATAGTGGCTGTTACTTTCAAGGAAGGCTAGCTAGGTGAGAAATGAAGAAAATGGTTAAGTTGCACTCACCAACTTTGCTATCGGTGTGATTGAGAGCAATGCGTTTGTAGACATTACGCCAGTTGGGCTTGGCGAAATGGGACTTGACGCGGGTGCCGGAAACAATGTCGACGCCGTTCTTGGCGTGGTGGAGGGACTGCAACATGGTGATAAGAGCAGAGCGAGCGTCTCCCTCTTCATAAACGCTGGTGCAATAATTATGCATTTCTATAACGCCCCTATTATCCATCTCCGCAACTTCGTTCATAATCCCCTTGAACCAGTCAAATGACCCTTGCTCTCTCGTAACCCAGTAGAAGTAGGCCTTTTTTGTCTTGAAATTCTTGGTGGCGCCGCCGTTGTTGGAAACTCCGCTCTCCACGCCGCCCTCTTCTTCCTCCACCGCCATCATGTTGTTCACGATGTCCTTCACGATGCTGATCATGGGCGTGGCTCCGATCCCCAGCCCTACCAGCAGGACCACCTCGTATTTCTTGTAGTCTTGTGCTGGTGCTCCGTATGGCCCATCAATCAACACCTTTGGGAAACTGTAGTCATCACAATATAATTAACAACATTAGAGTTTGTCAAGTGCACAGATCAGATGAGATGTAGTGATTCTCTCATTACAGATACTATAATGTAATACGGTCAATAGTATAATATTGAATCCAACCAATTAACTAATTTAACTCATATGCATTAACTAGACCGTTCGATACTTATCACTCGCTCCAATTTTAAATTCTAAGATATGGAACACTACATGTTTGTCATACATGCATCTAAAATGTATGGTGTGAAGAATTGGAAAGTGACTTACTTTGGGTTGTTCTCCCCTTGCAGGTAATCAGCTCTCAAGAGTCCACTTCTGCCATTAGGTGGAGGCTGACAAACCTAAACATACAAACAGAGACACACTACTATGATTAACAAGACATCAACATGCTAATTTTTGCTAATTTGGTCTCATGATTGTGATTACAAAGGTTGTTCGGGTACAAAATTTACCTCAGAAAAAACGGTTTTGAGTTGTCTGGTCCAATCACCAAGAGTTCTAATGTGAACGCTGACATAGTCATCTCTGGGGGCAGAGGTAATTGAGAAAGGATGCCTGTAATGTGAACATTGGTCAGCAAAAACATTAAGGAAAATTCAAACAAGGAAGAAATAGTGGAGACAGGCCGAATGGGAAAATTAGAAATTAGTGAACAAAACAATAATGTATTTTTACCATTCAAAGGGAGAAACTGCAGCACAGTTGACAAACATGTATTGACCACTTCTGTATCTAAACCCCTGTGGCTTTGACATATGAAGAGACAAAACATTTCCAGGATAGACTGCCACCTTCAAGAAAACACAAGAAATTGTCAATAAAGTCATTCTATTCTTGAAACCAATAATAATTTCTGAAATAATCAATTTACCTTAAGAATCTTGACAGGCTTAATGCTAGATCTGAATGCTCTCAGCAGTCTTTCACAAGCATAAATTACCATGGGAACAGCCAAGTACATCCATGTCTGTCATTACAGTACAACTTCATCATCAACAAAAAATTCTGACAAAAATGTTTGTAAAAAAAAACAAAAAAAGCTAAGGATACTGACCGTTTTCTTGTACCATTTGTGGGTCAAATAGAGCTTGATACCATGGATGATGAGGAGGGTATAGACAATAACAAAGAGGTGGTGGGAATACCAGAAGGCATTGAAACCAGTAAGCTTGTTAAAGGGTCTTGGCAAGCTAACCCTGCCCCTTCT